>SJYV01001803.1:252119-296677 GCA_006410875.1 Neotragus pygmaeus
CTAACATTACAAAACAATGTCAAAATTTCAGAAAGTTCAGTATAATTTTTTATTTTAACCAATAGTTAACTGTTTTCACTAAAGTTTTCTTAAAGATTAATTATATACACGAATAATTATTGATAACTGATACTTAATTGTTCAAAGTTCAGAGCATTTAAATATTTATTTTAAATCCATATGAAATACTAGAAATGTATAAATACATTTGCTATTCATTGCTCAAAGAAAAGCAGAAGTTTTGACAGTTTATTAAATGTATCTATTCTACAATAAGTCAGTGCCTTCAGTGTTGGTAACCCACTATCCAATAAATAATTAATGTTTCTGCATCAATAAAACAAAGAAACAGCTTTTCAGTTCTCATTTTTTCCCATGTATCTATGAAAACTGGACATGGAACAACAGACTGGTTCCAAATAGGAAAAGGAGTACATCAAGGCCATATATGGTCACCCTGCTTATTTAACTTATATGCAGAGTACATCAGGAGAAACACTGGGCTGGAAAAAGCACAAGCTGGAATCAAGATTGCTGGGAGAAATATCAACCACCTCAGATATGCAGATGACACCACCCTTATGGCAGAAAGTGAAGAGGAACTAAAAAGCCTCTTATGAAAGTAAAAGAGGAGAGTGAAAAAGTTGGCTTAAAGCTCAACATTCAGAAAACAAAGATCAAGGTATCTGGTCCCATGACTTCATGGGAAATAGATGGGGAAACAATGGAAACAGTGTCAGACTTTATTTTTTTGGGCTCCAAAATCACTGCAGATGGTGACTGCAGCCAAGAAATTAAAAGACGCTTGCTCCTTGAAAGAAAAGTTATGACCAACGTAGATGGCATATTGAAAAGCAGAGACATTCCTTTGCTAACAAAGGTCCGTCTAGTCAAGGCTACAGTTTCTCCAGTGGTCATGTATGGATGTGAGAGATGGACTGTGAAGAAAGCTGAGCGCCAAAGAATTGATGCTTTTGAACTGTGGTGTTGGAGAAGACTCCTGAGAGTCCTTTGGACTGCAAGGAGATCCAACCAGTCCATTCTAAAGGAGATCAGCCGTGGGTGATCTTTGGAAGGAGTGATGCTGAAGCTGAATCTCCAGTACTTTGACCACCTCATGCGAAGAGTTGACTCATTGGAAAAGACTCTGATGCTGGAAGGGATTGGGGGCAGGAGGAAAAGGGGACAACAGAGGATGAAATGGCTGAATGGCATCACCAACTGGAAGGACGTGAGTTTGAGTGAATTCCGGGAGTTGGTGATGAACAGGGAGGCCTGGTGTGTTGCAGTCCATGGTCACAAAGAGTCAGACACGACTGAGCGCCTGAAATGAACTGAACTGATGAAAGCTATATTTTCATGAATTAGAGATCACAATTTAACAAGTAAAAGAAACAATTCCAGTTATCTGGTAATATCAAATCTTTTTTCATTTCAGCTTGTTGTTATCAAATTTTAAATTTTAATTGATTTGTTTTATATTTTATTTCTTTATATAAATTGCCTTCAATAGGTAAATTAGAGGTAACACCCATTATTTATTAAAAGTGTTTTGCATTTTTAATGTGAGGCTTCACAGTTGCTATATATGCCTTCATATGCTGGGTAAAATAAATCAAATATAAATTTAAATTTGATATTGCAAAATAATATGATATGTTTTAAGTCTGTCAAAGTCCAATGCCATTACATCTTCCTATGAAACTGTTAAACTTCTAGTAAGAGACTCAACTACTTTTAAAAAACATTTTTGGACCTAGTCCAAAGCTCTAAAATATGTCATTTGTTGATTTGTCATTCTTTTGCATAGCTCAGAGTATGCCTTGATTTTTAACAAAATGAAAGTCATTTCTGTCAAGTTAGCTAAACAGTGAAGAAAAAATAATGTGGTCATTGGCTACATTTTCCAATTTCTTTTACATTTGTTGCACTGAGAACACATTTTTGCACACTTGAGAGTGAAAGTTTTCAGTGACCTTGGCCATCTTTTCCTCCCTTTTCTCTCTGCAGATTCTACACTAAAACAAAATCCAGCTCCGGGTCATTCATTTCTGACAGCTAAGTGACNCTACAATAAGTCAGTGCCTTCAGTGTTGGTAACCCACTATCCAATAAATAATTAATGTTTCTGCATCAATAAAACAAAGAAACAGCTTTTCAGTTCTCATTTTTTCCCATGTATCTATGAAAACTGGACATGGAACAACAGACTGGTTCCAAATAGGAAAAGGAGTACATCAAGGCCATATATGGTCACCCTGCTTATTTAACTTATATGCAGAGTACATCAGGAGAAACACTGGGCTGGAAAAAGCACAAGCTGGAATCAAGATTGCTGGGAGAAATATCAACCACCTCAGATATGCAGATGACACCACCCTTATGGCAGAAAGTGAAGAGGAACTAAAAAGCCTCTTATGAAAGTAAAAGAGGAGAGTGAAAAAGTTGGCTTAAAGCTCAACATTCAGAAAACAAAGATCAAGGTATCTGGTCCCATGACTTCATGGGAAATAGATGGGGAAACAATGGAAACAGTGTCAGACTTTATTTTTTTGGGCTCCAAAATCACTGCAGATGGTGACTGCAGCCAAGAAATTAAAAGACGCTTGCTCCTTGAAAGAAAAGTTATGACCAACGTAGATGGCATATTGAAAAGCAGAGACATTCCTTTGCTAACAAAGGTCCGTCTAGTCAAGGCTACAGTTTCTCCAGTGGTCATGTATGGATGTGAGAGATGGACTGTGAAGAAAGCTGAGCGCCAAAGAATTGATGCTTTTGAACTGTGGTGTTGGAGAAGACTCCTGAGAGTCCTTTGGACTGCAAGGAGATCCAACCAGTCCATTCTAAAGGAGATCAGCCGTGGGTGATCTTTGGAAGGAGTGATGCTGAAGCTGAATCTCCAGTACTTTGACCACCTCATGCGAAGAGTTGACTCATTGGAAAAGACTCTGATGCTGGAAGGGATTGGGGGCAGGAGGAAAAGGGGACAACAGAGGATGAAATGGCTGAATGGCATCACCAACTGGAAGGACGTGAGTTTGAGTGAATTCCGGGAGTTGGTGATGAACAGGGAGGCCTGGTGTGTTGCAGTCCATGGTCACAAAGAGTCAGACACGACTGAGCGCCTGAAATGAACTGAACTGATGAAAGCTATATTTTCATGAATTAGAGATCACAATTTAACAAGTAAAAGAAACAATTCCAGTTATCTGGTAATATCAAATCTTTTTTCATTTCAGCTTGTTGTTATCAAATTTTAAATTTTAATTGATTTGTTTTATATTTTATTTCTTTATATAAATTGCCTTCAATAGGTAAATTAGAGGTAACACCCATTATTTATTAAAAGTGTTTTGCATTTTTAATGTGAGGCTTCACAGTTGCTATATATGCCTTCATATGCTGGGTAAAATAAATCAAATATAAATTTAAATTTGATATTGCAAAATAATATGATATGTTTTAAGTCTGTCAAAGTCCAATGCCATTACATCTTCCTATGAAACTGTTAAACTTCTAGTAAGAGACTCAACTACTTTTAAAAAACATTTTTGGACCTAATCCAAAGCTCTAAAATATGTCATTTGTTGATTTGTCATTCTTTTGCATAGCTCAGAGTATGCCTTGATTTTTAACAAAATGAAAGTCATTTCTGTCAAGTTAGCTAAACAGTGAAGAAAAAATAATGTGGTCATTGGCTACATTTTCCAATTTCTTTTACATTTGTTGCACTGAGAACACATTTTTGCACACTTGAGAGTGAAAGTTTTCAGTGACCTTGGCCATCTTTTCCTCCCTTTTCTCTCTGCAGATTCTACACTAAAACAAAATCCAGCTCCGGGTCATTCATTTCTGACAGCTAAGTGACGGGATGGTAAATGTGTGAGTACGGTATGCGTATAAGTGGAGACAGTAAAGACATAAATCACGTAACAACAAATGAAACATTATAAAACAATGTGTCACATGTTCCTCAAATTTATCAGCCCGTGTTTTCAATCCTTATTTTCCTTAGAGGGTATCTGTAATATGCTTCTGAATATTTATAATTTTAGAAGTTTCAGCAATCTAAATGAAAATGCTAAATGAGGTTAATCTTTTATCAATGTGCCATTTTTGGTTAATATACTTCACCTTGACAAGCAGGGACCGGTGCATCCCATGCGTGATACCCATAGGAAGACTTTCTGCACACAGCACTGCTTTTTCCAACAAGTCGGAATCCTCGATCACAGGCCCAGCGAACCACACTATTTAGCTGTCCTCCTGTTTGACTGATAATGTATCCATGAGGTGGGGATTCTGGTGTACTACAGTAGAAAGCTTTTTAAAAGAAAATAAAAATCACTGTATAACTAATGAATCAGAAACTCTTTACAATCCAGTTATAAAAATATAGTAATACTAGTGCATAAAAACTGGTCAATTCAATTGCCATCTAGGTGAATTTTACTTCATATGGACATCATATTATCTTCCATCCACCTGACAATCTATTGACATAACCTTTAGGAGACATAACTATTTCTGGACTTTTTTCTAATTCTTATTGTCACTGAAGATGTCTCCTAAGTTGAAATACATTTTTACTTTCATAACACCCTGAAGGTTCAAAAGCCGTACAGATAGTTCATTGGATTTTGGAATGGTATTATTTCCCGTCATTTGAAAGGCCTATATGCCACAGTTTGGGTAGCAATATTTAAAAGCATGTATCTACATGTCACTTTGAAATTATCTCCAGACACCTATGTCATGTTAGGGCATGCATTTCATTTTGGTGAATGTCTAAAATAGACCCCTCCACATTTCATAATCCTCTCTCCCAGTTTATTAAAGAGTTTCCATGCTGTCAAGAGTGCTTACATATGGTGATAAAAAATGCCAATAAAATAAAACTTTTTTCATCTCCTGAAGTCTGAAATGTCAAAAGATAATGTCAACTGGATTTTTCATGTACATGTACTTTTGAGACTATTCAGCCTGGCAGGATCCATTTACCCTTTGAAACTTCAATGTATTCATCTGAGAAAAAATGAGACTTTAGGGGTAAATAGTAAGAAAGAGATGGATTTAGAATATATGTGTCATAACCTGTCATTCTCTAAAGGCAAAATATGTACTCAATATGTCAAGTCATTCTTAGGGCTAAAAATGATGTTTTCATTATATTTATGTCCAACTTTTTCATGAAGATCAATATAAATAAGTCTTTAATATAGTCTTTAATATGGTGAATCTAATGCTTATAATTGTTGGATTTAAATGGTTTTCATTTAAGTTATTATCATCATTAAAAATACAACTTAATGTTCTGACTTTTTAAATAGAGTCTGGGCACAGCTTTAGTAAAAATATATATATAAAGTTCATATGATAGAAACTTTGATTCAAATATGAAAAAGTATTAGGAATGACTTGGGTACATATGTCAGTCTTTAAATATTTCTCCTTTGCTTGCCTAATAACATTTCAAGCAATAGATATCTATTATAGGATAAAAATTATAAATATGCTATCATGTAATGTCAGTAACAACTTACTTCTAATATGGAAAAGACACATTGTTGACAAACTATCATCTTATAATTTTAAAATCAAAGTAGACAAAAATATTATATTTCTATTTTTATACTATACATGCAAATTTATATAAATGAGTAAAATTCAACAGTTTACCTTTAAAACTAGAATCAAATTTATTCAAGCTTATGTCTACAATTGTTTCAGAATAATTTATAAAATATTTAAGAAAATAATTTTCAGTAGAACTGATTTGCAGTGATCCGTGGCTTCAGGAGACATGATCTGAACACTAAAGAAAGAGATGACTGATTGGTTCTGAAGTGTTTTGTTCCTGAGCACATACCCATGGCCTCTGACATGACTTAGGATGGTAATAAAGAAAAGGGATATAATCTTTGCATAATTGAAAACCATATACACTTATCAACAGGAAAATTTAGGGTTCAGTATCAGTAGACTTCATAAACAGGAAGGCATATAGAAAAAGCTATTTCATCTTGATATTAAGAATTTTCAGCCCTCATCTTTTTCACTATTATTCACTGAAAAGCAATGATGAAAAAACAATTTTTTTAAAACTAAAAGGTTTTAAGTGATCTATTAATCATTTTGTATTTTAATATTTAAAATATTTTAGAAAGTATCATAAATCAGTGAGAAATGATGAAAACAAAGATTTTTACAACTGTATGTTTATCTTTTGTTTAAACTTATTAAAGGAGTTATTTATATATCAAATAGATCAGATACATACAATTGAGCAATACTATTATTTTTTGAGTGTTTAAGTGAAACTTCTCTTGGGAAAATAAACACTTAAAGTATCAAAGTTTATAATTAAGTTAAACACTTTAAGTGCTTTTAATTATTTCAAAAATTATGTGAAAGACATAGTACTGTTTACCACTATAATAAAGAAACAGAGGGACAGAAATGTTATATAAATAACTCAAGAAACATCAATAGAGGAACCGTGATTCAGATTCATACCTAACTGAATAGTATCTGTGTCTGTGCTCCTTAATCACAAGCATACTGAGGATGCAGGTGAGATCTGCACTGAAGTTATAAGTATCACATACCTATATATCTTATCCGGAAGCCTTTTTTGTTATTGCCATGATCTGCTGACCATTGAAGGAATACTTCATGACCATTGCTTGTTATATTAAAAGCAGATGAATAATCCCCACTGAGTGAAACAAGCACTGGACTTTGAATATTTGGTCCTTCAGAAAGAAAATAATACAATTTAGATATAACTTTATGTGTAGATAAACATAAACTATTTATGTTTAGTATTTCATATATTTAGAACAGTATTAACTATGGTGAAATTCATCCAGGACCAATTTACTTCATCAACAATAATATAACGTGTTTGTTT
This sequence comes from Neotragus pygmaeus, assembly GCA_006410875.1. Lineage (NCBI taxonomy): Eukaryota > Metazoa > Chordata > Mammalia > Artiodactyla > Bovidae > Neotragus > Neotragus pygmaeus. The sequence goes on from SJYV01001803.1 coordinate 259,033, forward strand.
ACATGTTTTAATTCCATAGCTAAAGCAGCTACATTCATAACAAAATTATCAAGCTAAGTGCAATTTTCATATGGTATATAGGTAAGTTTGATGTTGCTACTTCTAAAATTATCCATAAGGTAAAATAAAGTCATATAGGCAGTTGTTTATATTGAAGGCCTGAATGTATACTTAGAGCATTTGAATTGAATTTATGAATATCCAGTAAATATAATCTATGGTTACCATCATACACCTGAAGAACATCAAATTCTTTTTCTGTCTGGAAGAATTCTACAAACATGCTGATGTTATATCCTTTTTCCACAGAAATGCTCCAGGCACACATTTGAAGATTTGGGTAACTGTCAGGATATCCAGGGCTCAATATGACTCCTGTAGAATCCAGGCGTAATTCATTGGCGGGACAGAGCACTGTCAGAAAAAATGTATCATTAGATAATGCTCATGTTTCAGACTTAAGTGGAAACTGCATTTTACTGGATATTCTGTTTCTATGTTAAATAACAATAAAGGAAACAAAACTTTGAACTATGTGTATAAAATGACAACATGTACAGTAAGCTTGCAGTTCAAAAAATGAAGCAATGTTCCCAAATTGCATAATATTAATTTCCTTTTTATTACATGGGAGACACATTTTCTTTCTGGATTAATAAATATAAATATATAGATAATTAAAAGATAAGGCATTTACTTCCCGATCTTTATATTATTTTATGTTCTTTTCCCTGTGCCTCTCTTATCTAAGTCCTTTTACTTAATTTTTTCTTTTGTCCTCAAACTTTCATTCACTCAGGTATGTGAGGACAGACAGGAAGTTGCCCTACCTCAGAGTATTCATTCCAGACAAAGCTACTTCTCTAATCTCAGGAATAAAACCATGAGGATTTAAAACAATTTGGGGTCACTAGTTACCTTTCCAGACCAAAAAGGTAAGACAAAGCATAAGCTGTTCATTTCATAACAATATATCAACTGCATATCCAAAGTATAATACACTAGTAAATTATGGCAACATATGATTGTTCTTCAATCAAGTTAATAACTTGAAATAACTTGAGTTAATGAACTCTTCCATTAATTAATATACGGATATTTGAATATTTACTATAGAATATATTATAGCTAATCTAAGAACTGTTTTCTTTCTTTTTTTATTACTTCTATTTCTCTTATTAAATCTGAGATGTTTGCATCTTCAATGTGATTTCAAAATTAAAAAGTAACAATTCAACAAATAGTATTGGATCATTCTCAGTCTAAAAAAAGAAATCTGATGTTTGCTTTTTACAAAGTGAAAAATATGTAAAACAAATGAACAAACAAAGAAATTTTAAGGTTAGAAATGGAATGGAAAAAAATGAGTCAAAGATAAAGATTAATAAATAAATATCTATGGCATATTGAAATAAAGGATATAGATAATTAAAAAATATGACAAGTAAGTTTTAAGAAAAGGGTTATGTTGTGTGTGCCCAGCTCCTGATATTTAATATTTCTAAAATATTTAGCTAGGTGAGTAACTGTGTTACTGAACATGTCAACCCCTCAATGAAAACCATTCAGCACCTTCAAAGTCTTCAAGGTTAGTCCCTGCATGCCTCTCCAGCTTTGTTTTCTGCTGTTCCTCCTCTGAAACAGAATGCTCCAAACATACTGAATAACCTATAATTTTCTCAATTCAGCATATCTGTTAGTGCTTCTGTTTCAAATGTCCTCCTCTCGTCTGATACACTTGAAATATTTGGGCACCTCAAAACCCAGACCAAGTCTCATCCTCTGTGAAATACTTCCTGAATCTCTCCTCCATCAGTCCAAGCAGATCTGCTTATTTCCTTCTTGGTGCCTCTTAATGTACGCTTCTACTATTGCAGTTAGTTAATTTTATGGCTATAATTTCTTTGCTTTTTAAACTTCTTCTTAGGCTATTGTTATAGAAAAGCAAATATATGTCTTAATGGTCCCAGTGTTTTCAACTGAACAAATATTCCATATTACATTTGAAAAACTGAGACAATTCGATATAACTTACTGAAATACTAAAATTAACCTATTCTCATACTAACCAATATAAAGCAAGAATATACTGTTAAGCATTTTTTGTTATTTGCCACCACAACTTTAAGAAGTGTATACAATTTTTCCCCTTTATACATGTTTTAGTTATCTTCCGTCCATGCAATTTTCCAAGCAAGAATACTGGAGTGGGTTGCCATTTCCTTCTCTAGGGGAACTTTCCAACCCAGGAATCAAACCTATGCCTCATGCATTAGCAGGCAGGTTCTTTATTGTTAAGCCATCAGGGAAGCCTTAATCACCTATTATATTTCATTTATATTAAACCCTTTGAAGAGCATCATATTTAGAAATGCTTTCCAGGTTTTAAGTGTGATATAAAGAACTAAAGAGTATCCAGGGAGGAATAACAAAAGTGATGTAGCCTCTTTTATGAGAAGTGAAAAAGTAAAATAATTTAAAATAAATTATTACTAAAATCAGTATAGATTAGTTACAGCAGATTCCAAATGAATGACAATTGTTTAGCAGGATTGTGAATTAATTCACTTGAAGAAAAAAAAAATATGTATATTTTTGGCCATACTTTGTGGCAGGATCTCATTTCCTCAGATCAAACCTCTTCCCCTTGCATTGGGAACATGGAATCTTAACCATTGGACCCAGGAAGTCCCTAAACAAATATTTAAACTCAGATTTTTTTGCCTAAGTGTTAAGTCAATTAATTAATATAGTAACTGTCTAAACTCATTCTGAGGGATAATTAGCTAGTATCCATAGTGTTATTATGAAACAAACATTGCTTGTCTCCTTTTTTGTATTCTCCACAGCAGATAAAATAGGAGGAGACACACTTACTACAGGAAATTCTTACTTTAGAAATAAGATATTGAAAGTCTTGAGATATGAGGGACTCAAATAACCAGGTTAACAAAATTGTTTTTTTTTTTAATTAAAAATAATGCTGAATTTGGATCTAGATATAAATAAGAAGTATTGCTCTCCAAGAGCTCACAATTAAGTTATGTATTGGGTCAAGGAAGAAATCTTGATATATAGTTGCTTCTTCATTCAGGATTATAGGTGATAGACTTCAGAATTAATAGCCAACACTAAGATGGCTTACAAAATCATTGATTAAGATCAGGGGAAATTCTTATACTGCTGCTGGTTATACCTCCAAACTCATCTTTTCTTTCTTGATGCTTTAAGAGCCCCTATCTTCTTCTAAGGACTCCACAGAGGTAGAAAAATCAAACATTTCTTCCTACTGACAGCATGTTTGAAATAATAAACAGAATTTTTGTTTTATCATTATAAGAGTTAAGATACTGCATGGAAAATTGATTTTTATTTCTCAGGAATAAACCCCAGTGAAGGAAGCACTTCAAGAAAATCTGGGGAGGGAAAATAAAAATCAACTTTACTCAAATTAACCAATATTTATAATTAATTACTATGCAAAAGAAAGAAAAAAAGAAAGAGAAGTCACTCAGTCATGTTCCACTCTTTGCTCCCCAATGGACTGTAGCCTGACTGGCTCCTCCATCCATAGGATTTTCCAGGTAAGAGGACCCGAGTGGGTTTTCAGGTGTATTAGGCACTATTATGGCCCTAGGAGCCACACAAGTTAATAATACATGATTCTTGAACATCAAAATCCCTGTACATCATTCAGGATCCATCATGGTCTTGTCCTTGTAACACTGAACTCCTTGAATCTGCATCTCACCATCTTTCATTTCGGTGTCTTTGCATATACCTCTGTTTCTTGGCTAACTCTTTTGCTAGCTCAGTTCTACCAAAGTAAGTATCATTTGTTATTCAGAACCCATGACAAAGGGAGTAATGCCTCCATCAAGCTTTCCTTCTTATATAAATAGTTTAAAATTATATGATTCTACTTTACCACTATATGCTACAGTTTATATGGCTGTCATATTCCTTACACCATTTTGCTTTCATAGCAGGGACCATTTACAACTTTTCTTTTGTTTATTCCCGTAGATCTTCATTCTTAATATGTGCTCAGTAAAGTTTAATGATTCTAGTTGTTAGAACAGAAGCTACTTGCAATCCACATTGGAACCTTTATTTAAAGTGGTTTCTCTTGTTTTCTATCTCCACTTCCAAACCTCACAGCAAAAGTAATTTAAATAAATTGAAGTGACTATGGGATAAACTAGAAAAATTAAACCTCTGATGAATAAATAATGTTTAGTTAAATCTGATAAATAATGGAATGAAAAACACCATATATGAGTAGTATAATTTTTAAATTACTGTCAGTTAAATATATAATAATTATATAAAATAGAGTTTTCTCAATTTTTTTAGTAATGAATTAAACATAAAACAAATACTTAGAAATAAATAATGATAAGAATTGGTACCTTGACAAACAGGAGGTGCACCATCCATCTGGAGTCGTTCTCCTAATCTGCATGTCAGAATTGCATTACCAACCAAAGTAAATCCTGGAAGACACTGATATCTAATAATATCACCTAATGAAAAAACAGGCAGAAAGGGCTTCAGATAAGCACCAAGGTAATGGTTAAAATAAACAGATGGTTCAGTTATAAAATCTGAATATTTTATCTTTCTATTGTAAGCAGCGATGATAGTCAGAATATTAAACTACTAGTAAGTCATGAGCACTGACCAATTGGAACTGAAGCCAAGAATAAACAATAAAACTGGTACTGGGGCAATCTGATTATATATAAGCAATAGTAGTAAGGAATAATTTGGTTGGTACAGGTAAGATATTCATTAAAAATATACCAAGCTGTTAAAAGGATTCCTAATTACTGCTATGAAGATTAGATTCACATTGGTCATTGATATTTTATTACATTTCTCAACCAAAATTAATATTAATAGATAATGATGAAATTTATTATATTAAGATGTATTATTTTCTTACATAATTTTTCAAACTATAAGATATTATTGAAGTTAAATTTCCAATCAGTTTTAAAAGGACTTTATTTATGATCACATGGAGCATAATGAGTTGTTTTCAAGGATATGGAAGTCAAACATGTCATCTAATACACCCTGCATATCATTTATTATACATATCAAGTTTATGCCTGAATTTGAAGAGCAATAGTGAAGACTACAGTGTTGGAAGGTAGCAAAATAAGAATTTGGAGATAACTACCAGAATAGTTACATGGCTCAGATTCCTGTACTGTTTTTTAACTGTATATCCTAAAAATACAGAATTCTTTTTTCTTACCTAACATTCCTTTGCCTCTTTTCACTGTCTTCCATTCTTACAAATTCTAAACAATCCCCATCAATCCAGGGAAAGAAGGTTTAAGAAAGGCTGCCACTATTCTTTATTTTTATTGATTTTAAGCAAAACCTTTGTTAACTATGCTTTCTTTGAAAGTAATTTAAGAGACTTTACCTATTTCAAATTCATCATCTTCTGTCAAAATTTCAGCATTGGGTACAGGTGGTGGTGGTTGACACACTCTTAGTTGATAGGCTGTAAAAATAGATAATGCTTATTCCTTCTCTGTTCAGCTATATATATATATATATATATATACATATATGAAAAAAATAAAAGGTTTATTTATAAGAATAAAAATAAATGGTAGAATTGATCAAGTTTTAACCATTTATTTTAAAAAGTCACTGAAAAAAGTCTATATGAATCTAAGTGTCATGACTACTGGCCCCTAATGATATCTATATCACAGTCTATTTGCTTGATTAGAGACCATTTTCACTAGTTCACTAGTTGCTTTCAAAAAATGTAATATGCTATGATCAATTCAAGAAACATATTTTCTGTTATTAAAACATTGGAAGAAAAATGTATTTCATATGCTTAATTTATTACTTAAACTTAGGAGTTAAATTCTTTATGTTGGACTTCCCAGGTGGCTCAGTGGTAAAGAATCCACCTGCAATGCAGGAGTTGTGGGTTCAACTTCTGGGTCAGGAAGAGCTACTGGAGGAGGAAATGGCAAGCCACTCCAGTACTCTTGCCAGGAAAAATCCTATGAGCATGGAAGCCTGGTGTTCCTGACAGTCCATGACGTGACAAAGAGTCAGGTGTGAATGAGCACATTTTCCATTTCCAAGTTCTTGATATACCTCAATGTGAATATAAAAATTATGACATTTAAGACACATAGTAACTTNTTTTTTTTTTTTTTTTCCTTCAATGATGGAGATGAGTAAGCATTCTTAACCACAATCCCACATTTGGCAAGATGTGTTCCAGGACTGTTTCCCAACAGCCCTACAACAATCACCACTATCCTCCTGCAAGGCGCAAATTCAAATTGTGAAGCATTAATGAGAAACACCCATTTCAACTGAGGTGCTGGAGAAGACTCTCAAGAGTCCCTTGGACTGCAAGGCGATCAAACCAGTCAATCCTAAAGGAAATCATTTCTGAATATTCGTTGGAATGACTGGTGCTGAAGCTTAAATGCTCTGGCCTCCTGACGCAAAAAGCCAACTCACTGATAAAGACCCATATGCTAGAGAAGATTGAGGGTAGGAGCAGAAGGGGACAACTGAGGATGAAATGGATGGATGGCATCACCGACTCAATGGACATGAATCTGAGCAGACTCCGGGAGACAGCGAAAGAAGGGAAGGTTGGCGTGCTACAGTCCATGGCGTCGCAGAGTTGGACACGACTGAGTGACTGAACAACAACAACTCACCTCAAAATACTAAGAATAAGCACCCTTAGGATGCTCCAGAACAATTCTTTCTATATGGGGGCCTTTCTGCAGAAAGCCGTCTTATGGGTGGAAGGCAAGCTTTGAAGAAATGTGTCCATGGGAAGAAGTGACCCTTCAGAACCATTGTCTGAAACATATTATTTGGAGTTATAAAGGTGACCAGAAGAAGAACTAAAAATGTGATAATACTGATTCCTGATTGCAAGTGCACCCTGGGAGGAGGTGGGAGAGGTGGGGTGTCAGTAAGCTAAGCCTTCACTTAACCCAGCAGGGAGGCAATACGTACCATGTAAAGCTGCAACATCACTCAATAGCAGTTTAAGCAAATGCTATTTAATGGAGTGGAAGCAACCACCGAAAGAACTAAAAACAAAAGTAGTTCAATGTGGTTGCCTTAGAGGAGGGCAGATGAGGTTAGGGAAGGATGCTGCTTCTCACTACAAGACCTTCTGCACTATTTTAGTTTGCAATCATCCATAAGGGTATCTTCGATTTTAGAAAATGAAAACAAAATTCTGCTTACCAGGAAGATGCTGTCCTTTCAAGAGTCTGGAACCTCTCCTATGCCTCTGTTCAGCTACTTCTCAGCCCATGGCTTGTGGTGAACAGGATGTGATGCTAATGGAGAAGAGGGTTTTCGTATATGCTCATGTCAAGGGGGTGCAGGGGGGTACAGAGCCATCTTTCTAGATGTGGTGGTGAATGTTCAGAAGTGCACCGCATTCTTTCAAGAAGTACATTTCCTGAAAACAGTTATGATCTAAACAATCAATAATGAAGTTGGGGAAATAGCCAGGCATCAGAGCTCATTTACAAGGAGAGTAATTGCCAGGTATCACATCTTCGCTAATTGCTTGGAGTAAGGGACCGAGGAAAGCATCTGCAAAAGGGAACCCAGTCATAGGGGAGGGTGTGAAAAGTTTAGATCTGGATGATCTGTGTCTGTGTCCTAAGCTGCATGGTTACTTTCAGGCTGGCAGCCAGAGATGGGGTACAGAGAGTGGGACGAGTGCCAGGCTGGACTCACAAAGCCTGGGTTCTGGCTGTGCCACTGGCAGTATTGGGCAGTGGGTTCTGAACTGCTTCTAGACGGCCGTGCACACAGCCGGGTCACATGGGTCAGCTGCCTTAGTCATCCCCCTCTCCCAGCTTCTGTCTCTTTAGCTGAACACAAGAATTTACCAGTTCCTACTTCTAGAGTTGCTTTGGGGATTACATGAGTCAACCTTTTGCTCAGCAAAAGCACTGGAATTCTGCAACTCCTTCACTTCTTACACTATCCCTAGCTTTATCTTCCCCAGGTTACAATCCTTCAATAACTTCCCATTTCCTGGTGCATCTTGTCTCAGAAGAAGTGAGCTACAAATCTGGGCCACAAAGGTGGAATGATCCAGAAGCCACTCTTTAGAAAAGGTAATAGAAAATAACTGTCATTAGTTTTAACAAGATGTTGTCTTTATAAAGATATTTTATCTAAAACATTATAATTTTAATGTTTCTATCAATATAAATANTTAAATATATAATAATTATATAAAATAGAGTTTTCTCAATTTTTTTAGTAATGAATTAAACATAAAACAAATACTTAGAAATAAATAATGATAAGAATTGGTACCTTGACAAACAGGAGGTGCACCATCCATCTGGAGTCGTTCTCCTAATCTGCATGTCAGAATTGCATTACCAACCAAAGTAAATCCTGGAAGACACTGATATCTAATAATATCACCTAATGAAAAAACAGGCAGAAAGGGCTTCAGATAAGCAGCAAGGTAATGGTTAAAATAAACAGATGGTTCAGTTATAAAATCTGAATATTTTATCTTTCTATTGTAAGCAGCGATGATAGTCAGAATATTAAACTACTAGTAAGTCATGAGCACTGACCAATTGGAACTGAAGCCAAGAATAAACAATAAAACTGGTACTGGGGCAATCTGATTATATATAAGCAATAGTAGTAAGGAATAATTTGGTTGGTACAGGTAAGATATTCATTAAAAATATACCAAGCTGTTAAAAGGATTCCTAATTACTGCTATGAAGATTAGATTCACATTGGTCATTGATATTTTATTACATTTCTCAACCAAAATTAATATTAATAGATAATGATGAAATTTATTATATTAAGATGTATTATTTTCTTACATAATTTTTCAAACTATAAGATATTATTGAAGTTAAATTTCCAATCAGTTTTAAAAGGACTTTATTTATGATCACATGGAGCATAATGAGTTGTTTTCAAGGATATGGAAGTCAAACATGTCATCTAATACACCCTGCATATCATTTATTATACATATCAAGTTTATGCCTGAATTTGAAGAGCAATAGTGAAGACTACAGTGTTGGAAGGTAGCAAAATAAGAATTTGGAGATAACTACCAGAATAGTTACATGGCTCAGATTCCTGTACTGTTTTTTAACTGTATATCCTAAAAATACAGAATTCTTTTTTCTTACCTAACATTCCTTTGCCTCTTTTCACTGTCTTCCATTCTTACAAATTCTAAACAATCCCCATCAATCCAGGGAAAGAAGGTTTAAGAAAGGCTGCCACTATTCTTTATTTTTATTGATTTTAAGCAAAACCTTTGTTAACTATGCTTTCTTTGAAAGTAATTTAAGAGACTTTACCTATTTCAAATTCATCATCTTCTGTCAAAATTTCAGCATTGGGTACAGGTGGTGGTGGTTGACACACTCTTAGTTGATAGGCTGTAAAAATAGATAATGCTTATTCCTTCTCTGTTCAGCTATATATATATATATATATATATACATATATGAAAAAAATAAAAGGTTTATTTATAAGAATAAAAATAAATGGTAGAATTGATCAAGTTTTAACCATTTATTTTAAAAAGTCACTGAAAAAAGTCTATATGAATCTAAGTGTCATGACTACTGGCCCCTAATGATATCTATATCACAGTCTATTTGCTTGATTAGAGACCATTTTCACTAGTTCACTAGTTGCTTTCAAAAAATGTAATATGCTATGATCAATTCAAGAAACATATTTTCTGTTATTAAAACATTGGAAGAAAAATGTATTTCATATGCTTAATTTATTACTTAAACTTAGGAGTTAAATTCTTTATGTTGGACTTCCCAGGTGGCTCAGTGGTAAAGAATCCACCTGCAATGCAGGAGTTGTGGGTTCAACTTCTGGGTCAGGAAGAGCTACTGGAGGAGGAAATGGCAAGCCACTCCAGTACTCTTGCCAGGAAAAATCCTATGAGCATGGAAGCCTGGTGTTCCTGACAGTCCATGACGTGACAAAGAGTCAGATGTGAATGAGCACATTTTCCATTTCCAAGTTCTTGATATACCTCAATGTGAATATAAAAATTATGACATTTAAGACACATAGTAACTTGTCCAATATCACACAACTAGCACAGGGTTTACCCAGAACTCCAGCCTATGTCCTCTAACTTCAAAGCCCATATCTTCAATATCAGCTCTATTGTGAGAGTATTATGAGAATTCTGAGGAACATCAACTAGACCACTTTAGGAAAACTCTAATAAAAAGAGATGAAATGAGATAAATTTTAAAGGAGGAGTGAGATTTTTCCACTGCTGAAGGATAATCATGGGTAGAAAAACATTACAAATGGTGGAGGAAACTTGGGTAAAATTACAGTTATCAAGGTGAAAGGTAGTTTTGAGAAATGCCAGAGAGGTAAGAGAAAGGGGAGAAGAAGATACAGAGAGCCCTGCTGCTGCTGCTGCTAAGTTGCTTCAGTCATGTCCAACTCTGTGCAACACCATACACGTAAGTCCACCAGGCTCCCCCATCCCTGGGATTCTCCAGGCAAGAACACTGGAGTGGGTTGCCATTTCCTTCTTCAATGCATGAAAGTGAAAAGTGAAACGGAAGTTGCTCAGTCGTGTCCAACTCTTAGCGAACCCATGGACTACAGCCTACTAGGCTCCTCCATCCATGGAATTTTCCAGGGAAGAGTACTGGAGTGGGGTACCAGGGGGATGTAATCCTTATGAGACTGCTTCAGAGGACAGTATTTTATCTATTAATATCTTACTTGAGAAAGAGATCAACTCAGAAGTTAGAGAAGTGTAGAGATACCCATATATGTATTATTTTACTTTTGTTTGCCTGTAAAAAAAATTTTTTTTAAACTTCCAAGATAATCTTCTTGAGTTTTGCCAGTAGTCACGTATGGATGTGAGAGTCAGACTACAAAGAAAGCTGAGTGCCAGAGAATTGATGCTTTTGAATTATGGTGTTGGGGAAGACTCTTGAGAGTCCCTTGGACTGCAAGGAGATCCAACCAGTCAATCCTAAAGGAAATCAGTCCTGCACATTCATTGGAAGGACTGATGTTGAAGCTGAAACTTCAATACTTTGGCCACCTGATGCGAAGAGCTGACTCATTTGAAAAAACCCTGATGCTGTGAAAGACTGAAGGTGGGAGGAGAAGGAGACAACAGAGGATGAGATGGTTGGATGGCATCACTGACTCAGTGGACATGAGTTTGGGTAAACTCTGGGAGTTGGTGACAGACAGGGATGCCTGGCATTTGCTGCAGTCCATGGGGTCGCAAAGAGTCGGACACGACTGAGCAAATGAACTGAATTTAATCTTCTTGAGGCAGGAGGCAGATGGGCCCCTCCAGGGTAATCGGAGATTCATTCTCTATGGACCAAAACTCCAAGAGGAGAATAGCAGGACAATTAAGAGAGGAGGTTGGGCCCTGCACAGAATATGTATTTCTCACTTCAAAGTCAGGTCTCCCTGACCACACATGCACAGAAAAGCTTGTTGGAGGTCAAAGGGGACTTATGCTAACTAATGCCAGGCTACCTACAAGCCTCTTTCGTAGAATCTAGTTTGACTAAGAGATGCATGTGCACACATGGAAGATCCTGAGATATACCAATATGGACTGTGATTGGCCAAATGAATATGACTGGCTAAAGGAAACCCAGAAGAAATACACCATAAAATGTAATTCAAACTGCTACAAGGGGGAGACTTGGGGATTCTCCCTCTGAGTCTGCCTGTGTGCCTTTATCCACTGTACTCTTTTTCAGGTCTACTGTTCTCTTTTTCTTCTTAATAAATACTTTACTTAATTCACTACTTTCCTTCTTTGTGGAAATTCTCTGCAAAGCTGAAGGGCCAGGGCTCTTGTCACTGACCACTGGACTAGTGGCTAGGATCTCACACTTCTACCACCACAACGTGCACCCAGTCTCTGACCGGGAACCCAAACCCCCCTCCAAGTTGTAGTGAAGAAGAAAAGTTAGTTTTACATAACCTTCTGCTTGTTCTGCCTCTGTAACTCAGCTTGCTCCCTGCAAGCTGACCTGGATCACGTAGGTCATGAAGTCTCAGAAAGTGAGGACTTACAATACTAGGAACTGGTATTGTATTGAGCTTATCTCACTCACCCTTGTGCTGTTCTTTGCAACTGCCCAGCCCTTGCAATCATGGCTGTTTAATCATGGCTATCTGTGTAAAGGTCTGGCATCCCCCTCCCAATCTTGATTGCTGTTCCCATACCCGCAAAACCCCTTAATTTAAACCAGCCTATAAGCAGCTAGTGTTGCCCACTATAGTCTGTCTATAAAAACTCTGTAACCCCTTTGTTTTGGGGGCTCAGAGCTTGGAGTGTTAACTCCTCTGGGCCTGCCAACATAATAAACCTGAGTTCTCCAACTCTCCGAGTGTGGTTTGGTTTCTCAGTTACTGGTTTCTGCAACAATAGTAAGCTGAGGCCACCTGAGACCATTCTGAGCTCTTCACTGCCCACTTCCCCTTCCCCTTTACTCTTTTTTTTTTTTTTCTAATCACAGAAGTCTATTTTGTGGTACATGCAATCATGAATTGTTTTAACATTTATTATTTTCCATTTATTAGTTTACTTTTTCATTGATGATGACTCCATCTAAGCTTTAAGATAAGAGGGAGGAGACTGTTCATCTGTCTTTTTCACAATTTAGTAATTAGTGCCTATCATTTTGTTTATGATCCAACAAATTTTGCTAAATAATACACAAACATAGGTTTCTTCAGGAAGGAGTCTCGTAACAAATAGTCTTCCCTATGCTACGCTAAGTCGCTTCAGTCGTGTCCGACTCTGTGCGACCCCATAGACGGCAGCCCACCAGACTCCTCTGTCCCTGGGATTCTCCAGGCAAGAACACTGGAGTGGGTTGCCATTTCCTTCTCCAATGCATGAAAGTGAAAACAGAAAGTGAAGTCACTCAGTCAGGCCCGACTCTTAGCGACCCCATGGACTGCAGCCTACCAGGCTCCTCCGTCCATGGATTTTCCAGGCAAGAGTACTGGAGTGGGTTGCCATTGCCTTCTCCGAGTCTTCCCTAAGATGACTCTAAAATTTTAAATGGGGATGAAATAGAGGCAATTGTGGGTCAGAGTGCTAGAGAATGGGATCCGAACATTTCCTGCCTGAGATGCTTTTCAGGATTGAACTATGTATTAATAATTTTCTTTATACTGTAAAAGTGAAGGTAATAACAAAAGGAACAATTCTGCATTTGTTTTTCTTTTGACTCTTGAAGACAAAGCACTCCAAAATGTTAAGTCAAAAATAGCTGCCAACAACTGTGGTTTAAATCTTCACATATTTCTACTAGTTTGTTCATTAAAAAAGTTTAAAACGCACCCAGTATCTTTCCATTCTTGAGGCTGACATCTCAGGGAAGACCCCTGTCATTTTATCGTACCTGTTGTATTGGTTGAAAAATGTCTGTCAAATTTATGTATTTCCTGGAACTGTAGAATATTATTTGAAAATAGGATTGCTGTAGATATGAGTTTAAATTGAGGTCATATTGAATTAAGGTGAGCCCAGGGCTTCCCTGGTGGCTCAGAGGTTAAAGCGTCTGCCTGGAATGCGGGAGACCTGGGTTTGATCCCTGGGTCAGGAAGATCCCCTGGAGAAGGAAATGGCAACCCACTCCAGTACTCTGCCTGGAGAGTCCCATGGAGGGAGGAGCCTGGTAGGCTACAGTCTATGTGGTGGCAAAGAGTTGGACAAGACTGAGCGACTTCATTTCACTCACTTAAACCAGTATGACTATTCTTTTTATAAAAAGGAAAGGGAAGGAGATGAAAACACAGGGGAAAATATATGTAGTACTAAGGACAGGGATTTCAGTGAATTATCTATAAGCAAAGGAATGTCAAAGATTCCTTGTTACCACTAGAAGCCTGAATAAGGAAAGGGAGGCTCTTTACTAATAACCTTCAGAAAGAGAATGGCCTTCTCCATACATTGGTTTTGTAAGTCTATTATTCAGAACTATGGAAAAAAAAACGTCTTCTGCTGGTAAAGCCACCCAGTTTGTGGGATTTTGTTACTGTAGTCCTAGGAAACTAATACGTCTATATTGATAAACTGGCCTACAGAGTGTTCTTGCCTTCTGTGTCTCTGTGGTTTAATCCTTCCTACACACAGGTGAAGTAGTGGAAGGAAATTAAGACTATTTATGAGGAACGCACTGCATACAAAGGACTCTGTAAGGTGATTTACCTGAGTTATTTTATTTAATCACCAAATTACTACATCAAGATATGTTAAATGTAACAGGGAAGAGCCAATTTTGACTCCATGCTGGATCTGTTTCTCAGACTTTGACCTTTGCTTTTCATTGCTTTTGTTATTATAATCATACATAATATCCTGCCTCGGGGACTCTACCCCTCTGCCTGAACTTAAACAAAAGTGTTTTTGTTCAGTTCATTGGGCAACAATTTGACCCAGTCCACTTGTGAATGGCTGCAAAAAAGAAAAAAATAAAATAAAACATCCCCTCCTCGTTTGCAAGATAAATATCCTTTTTATTTTACTTCCTTACTTCCTCTCCCTCTCAGTTTTATACAAAAAAATTGGTATCCAGACCCTATAAGAAGGTTTTTTTGGAGACAAGTCTGCCATCTTTTCAATCTTCCAGCTTCCTGTGTAGTCTGATTCCTTGCCTCAATACTTAGTCTCTTGGTTTATTGACTTGTCCAGTGGCAAGCAGAGCAAGCCTGGACTTGGTAATGAGGTAGAAATTATTGGGCAGTAAGTGTAGGGTTAGAACCTTGGTTCTTTTCCTAATTTCACCTTTAATTTCAACTCATTCACTCACAGAAACATTTTGTTCCATTAGCCTAAAGCCATAATCATTGCTCCAGGTCCTAGGCATTCAGAGGAATCCCTCCCTACTTTGGAGGGTCATAAAACATTCAGATCCAGGACCAGACCATCATTAACTGCTGTCCAGTTTATCAAGGAGAAAAACTTCAAGTAGACCATTAGCTCTTAAACGTACATTTGGTCCCTAAATAATGGTCTGGAGTCTTGAGAAAGGATCAAGGGATGGCAACTTAATGTCTGGAGAAACTGAGAAACTGGGAACCATAAGAAAGCCATAAAAACGACAAACTGGACGTTGTGACATTTAAACGTATTGGTCTGAAATTACATACATCAGGTCCCAAACCAACCAAATATGAACAGATCAATTCTGATAAAGATATACAGTGTTGCTATTCCTGCCTTTTCAAGCACTTCACCCCCTCTCAGTGTCTAGCTGAGAGCTTTGTGTCTCTATCCTTTAAAATAAACTCTTTGCCTGTGTGAGTGTTTATGAGTTTGTGGAATTCATTCTTCAGCTTGGGGAACAGAACTTTGTTTCATGTTTCAGTAACATAAATATACTCATGCTGCAAAAAAACCAAACAAAAACTAAATGTAAGAATGGCTGAATTGTCGTCTAGTTCATTAAGGCAAAAGTTGAATCACATTCTGCTTGAAAATTAAGCCACAACTTCTCCCACATTTTATAGACAAATCAACGTGGATGGAAAATCATTTTGGTTCTGTCATTTCCCTATTATTAGTTTAGAGTGGCTGTTCATAGCCAACAGATTATAACCTTACATAAAGCAAGTTTATTATTTTAATTCTCACCAATCCCGACATCTGTTATATCTCACTCCAATTTTCCCAGGCCTCTTGTATTTGTCAGGTTAACTTCCAACTCTAAATTAGTGTTACAACCTTGAGAGTGTGGAAATATGTACCATAACTTAGCACTTAGTGTTCTACTACTCTTTTGAGTTGTTGCAGCCTTATTCATTAATCTGTTAGTTTTTATTCCATGTTTAGCTTGTGTGGGGACCATTGTGCACATATTTATATTTCCTATAATGTCCAGCACAGTTCATTCTGTTAATATTAAATGTAAATCATTGAGGGGGCTCACTATGTGCCAGATACCATAACATCTGTTTGGGGAACATGATATTAAACAAAACAGATGCAATCTCACCGTTGTAGGTACAAATTGTTGGTGAAATATTAATCAAATAATCTCATTAAAGACTGGAATTCAACTAATTGAAACTAGATACATGTTCATGTTTGTTGGAGAGTTAGATGTCACAGGGAAGAATAACTCAAGCAGAGGAATCAGTAAGTATAAAATCAGGAAAGGCCAAGGCCAGGGTGAGGAGGTATGAGAAAGAGAGGAAAACTGGGTTTAAATCCAACAGGCATCTACAGGTCATGCTCAGGATATATTTTAATCTGATGCCAATAGGAAGCTTATGAAGAATTTTAAGTCTGAGAGTAAAGAGATTAAAAAATAACAACAAAACTCTGGCTACAGTAGAAAATTAACACAATTGGAAGGGAAGAAATGTGGATACCAGAGACTAGTAAAAAGTCTATTTCACTGTGGTTGTTGAATTAACAATAGTTAATTGGTTCTGAAAAAAACTCACAAGTATCCCCAAAAGACTTGACATTAAATTAAAAGTCTTGATTATGATCTCCAAGTGTCTCTAAGTTTAATTAACTTCAGCCCCACTTATTAAGCAGTATACGTATATTAGCTGCAAATAAAGGTAGATCCTCTCTTCCATTTAAAACTCAAGGACCCTGATTTGTTTTATCTACAATGCCATTCTCATCTTATAAAAAATTAAACCACATCTTTCAGTTTTTCAAAATAAACTTTCAAAGATTAAACCTGTCTACAATCTAATTCTTAACTCTAGTCACTTCTTTTCCTTAATCAACATAGCTCTGAAATAGTTGATAATGTAATATTTGATAATGTGATGTCTTAACCATGTTATATAATTTTACTTTTAAATATTTTGCTTCCTTGAAACCTATTTTCCTATTTCTTTTGTAAATATGTCCTCAGATGACTAGATAGAGACAGCTTCACTGATCATGTGACCTGGAGTTAATCTCTTGCAGTTACTCTGTATCATGTCTCTCTTATTTCCCCTCCGGTGATTTTCATGGTCTGTAAGAATTATTTGTTAACTGTCTGTTTTCCTGCTTTCTTATATTCTAGAATGTAAACAGCATGGGAGCAGGGCCTGCTGTTCATCTTAGTAACTGCAAATTCCTCAGGGAATAATGCAATACACGATATGGCAATATTTGATAAATACTTGCCGAGTGACTGAATGCTAGACAAATGAAAGAAGGAATAGTAAATGAGTAAAAAATACATAAGCAATATATTCTTAGGATACTGAATATGGATTTGATCCAGACTCTCTGGGTTTAAATTCTGTTTTTAATGCTGACAAATTAGGAAATCTTGGCAAATTATTTAGCTAATAACTCACTTTTCTCCATTTGTAAAATAATAATGATAATGGTACTAATTTTATGCCACCTCAACAGACTGGTATAAGATCAAAATGATTATAGATGCGAAGCCCTTGAAGCTGTGCCTGGCAAATAGCAAGCACTCTAAAAAGGTAAGCTCTTATTATCTCAGATTGGATTTCCAGATATTTGGTGACCACAAATAAGAAAATTTGGTAAAATATTAATACTTTCTGTGTTTCTTAAGTTTCACTTTTTAGTTGCAGAAGACATTTGACGTGGTGGCAATTACTAAAATAACTATGAGCAAATTTAAGCACACGATCTTGATAGGAGCAGAATATAATAAGGTTAAGGTTTGAGATGTGACACATCAGAAGTGTAGTAACTGAAGAAAATAATGGGAAATTAGACACTGAAGCCATGTTTATCTTTCTGAATATATTTCTATCATACCAATCAATCTCACGGGAAAACATACATTCTTCAATCTGTGTTGATGAGTAATATTTTGTGTACAAAGCAGCCTGATCTACTATTTATTCTGGAAGCAAACCGACTGTTAAAAATTGGCTCCCTTACTTGCATGCTCTATGACCTCTGGCAAATTGCCTCTGTGCTTCAGTTTTCACACCTACAAAATAAACGTAAAACTAAGATTGACTTAATATATTATAGAGTATGTAGAATAGTGCCTGACACATACTATCATTTCAAAGAGCGAGAACATTGCCCGTTTGGCAAAAGTTAAAATGAACATGGCTGCTGTGATAGCAGTTGTGCCCTGAACACATATACTCTCAACCTGACAAGAACTTACACACGACCCCAGTGTCATTCAAAGGGCTAGTACCCAAGTGATTTTTCTAGAACACATCAAACTATTTTCTTTTTTATCTAGTTTAATTTAAATTGAATATACTTTGAAAATGCTGAGTTCTTTGTCTTACATTGATGTACATTATACTGTAATATAAAGCCCTTGAGTTCAACATCTTATTTTATAGTCATATGTAAGAATACTTTGTATACATCTGCAGTGTCAAAACTGCTAGCACAATGCTCTGGAAATCATATTCAATAAATGCTAATTCATAACTAAGGAGTCCCTGGTGGCTCAGATGGTAAAGCGTCTGCCTACAGTATGGGAGACCTGGGTTCGATCCCTGGGTCAGGTAGATCCTCTGAAGAAGGAAATGGAAACCCACTCCACTATTCTTGCCTGGAAAACCCCATGGATGGAGGAGCATAGTAGGCTACAATCCATGGGGTCACAAAGAGTCAGACACGACTGAGCAACTTCACTTCATAACTAATTAAATTAAGACAAGAGCTTATCCTCAATGTATATTGTTATTTTGGAAGAAAATAAGTGAGTCTAGAATGAATACACCCAATATTGTATACATAAGAATCATAGCTTGTTTGAGGTAGAAATTACCTTGTAAATCAACTATTTTAATCTCTTTATGTTTGGAGGAATGGAGAGAGGAAGAGACCTAGAGGAATGAAGTAAGGTAGAAAAGGACACATATCCAGTTATGAGCAGAACTGAAACTTCCAAACTGTGTCTTCAAAATTATAAACAGCACAAGCAGTATCTTAGTCCATGTTTTCTGTGGATTGTTTTATTTAAAAACAGCTCCAATGTGATGACTATTAATGAAAAAATTGCATAATATAGATATTTACACACTTAAACATTTGCTCTAAACCTGTGTTTTTTTTTAGATGAATCACTTTATTTGACTTGCCATTCACTTCAAGACACTATTGACTTATTTAACAACTACAAGAGGGCATCTATCCTGCATGTCATTATATTTTCAGGATGACCATCGTTTGAATAGTACTTTGTTTTCATTCAACTATGTATAGATGTGTGGTTACTGGTCCAACAAATTTACTTCTTAAAACCACTTTTAGGGTTTGATTCTGCCAATATATTTGGTTATTTTTAATTTCTTATTTTCTTTGTAATCAAACATCCAGCCCAATTCCAGAAAAGAAAGCTGCATTTATCTACTTCAGTTCAACTGAGCTATAAAAGGCTTCTTCAAAAAAAGACAAAACAGGACACTGGCAAATTGCCATTCCTTCTCTAAACCAAAAAAGCACACACCTTTCTGCCAAATAAGGATATAATATTTCTTAAAGAGGAAAAAAAAAAGTTTGACATTCCATTATAAACTCTAAGCATTCTATAACAACTGGTATACTTCAGTGGTGACCCAGATTAGTTCAAGTTTGATAACCTCATCATTTGGGGAAGATTTGGAGGGGGAAAAGCACTGATAATTACATACTCAGTTATATAATTTTCACAATGTTATGTAAAATAACTTCAAGCAGCACCACTTGAAAGCAGAGTTATGAATGTTGAAACAAATGCTGAGTTTCTAACTAAGAGAAAAAAATAATATATATATCTTTTCCATTTTGGAGAAAGTCTGCTGTTCAGTTGATATGAACCATACAGGTTAAGTTTCAGCAGTGCTTAATTAGTTACAAATATCTCTTTTTTATCTGTTAATCTTTTACAATCAATTTGTTTCTCTGCCTATATAATGGCAGAGAAATCAAGAGAAAATGTCCAGTCCTAGATTAAGAGATGAGACAGAATGGATCATTAGAAATGAATCAAAAAGAAGCTACTTGCTATTTTCCTATAGATGGAAAAACAGAAGTATAGTCAACAAAATTTTGGGAAAATATCCTGAACTATCTACAAGATTCTAATAGCTTCTGCATCAAGTGACTTTTCCGTATTCTAGTAGCTAATTGAAAATATCCTACTTTAGTAGAGACAACTTCAGTCTGAGAAGTAATGTGCCAAAGGTCTCTTCTCTACATTGGGTGTGTTGCTTGGCATATTAGTAGAAAACAGAGCACATCAGGGTGACACTTTGTTCTTTGTCAGTCTCTATTTCCCTTTTCTGTTCACTACAATAGTTTGGTTTGTTTTTTGGCTTTGAGGGAACATGTTTCAGTTATTTAACCATCACTTTAAACTTTCTACATATTGAAAAGAGAAGAAAGAAAAGAAGGGAAAGAAAACAAGACAAAAGAAAACAAAGCACAGCCCCTGTATGCTGTGGTTTGGAGCTGGCCTGGCTGTAACTTTTAAGGCCATGAAGGCCATGATTTTTACTGTTTACTGTAAACAAATTCAGTAACAACTAACATCAGACATGATAGCTCTCTGGCCTTGTTGGAACAAGACAGAAAACAAGACCTTCCATAATCATGTCTGAACATACAAATAACACAAAACAAAATGAAAACACCAATATGACCAAGATTCCGACATCTCAGCTAGTGTGAAAGAATGCTGCTGCCCCTGCCACACCTTTCACCTTCTAGAAGAAAAATGATTAAGATACACAATTAAAGAACTGCTCCAATTTTCTGACAGCACCAAATCCAGAGGAAAAACATGATTCTTTAAACATTTTCAGAATCATCTTACACAGTCCAAATCCTATAAAAAGCCTCTCACTGAACCTCCACCGTTCTTCATAGTGTGTTCTCCCCCTCATTACAGTGAGCCTATAAATTCAAATTGGTTTAACTACAGAATTGTTCTTGATTGACTTTGGCTGGAGGGAACTGAGATATTGTAGAACTTAAATGGAATCTTATCAATGGGGGTGCACATAAAGCAAAATATAAAACTATTCCAAGTAATTCTGACATGCCTTTCAGTCATTTAACTAATCACTAAGCAGCAATTTAAGTAAATGGCATTATTATGTCATCATTACAGTTTCACCAGTTTGGTTTTTTTTTAGCTTTATATCTATCTATCTATCTAGATATGTATATAATTGTATGATGTGCATATCCCCTATGCTCCCTGGACATCAAACAATGGAACACTTTATGAGCTCAGTGCTCTATCTATTGAAATATGAAAGGAAGTCAGATCTTTAGATTGTGCAAAGCAATGGGTCACACAGTTCAAAGCAATGTTGATTTATGTTTTATATAAAATGTGTCCTTATATCTACAGCAGTCTCTTTTAGGATGAGACTTTGTGGAGTTAAATATACTTGTCCCCAAATAAAGGATTCATTATAAAGGCAAAATAACCTTAAAAGTTGACCTAAAAGATATTACAGGTCTTTCAAATGCACTTCTTAAAAATAATCTGAAGTTCAGTATATTCAGTTGGCAAAAAATTTCACTCTGGATTTTCCATAAAGTGTTACAGAAACAAAACCGTATGAATTTTTTGGCCAACCCAATATATCAAACTGTTCCTTCACAGAAGCTACACCAATAACAGAAAATAATGAATAGTATATACTAGTGAATAGTATTATCCTCACTAGGAAAATCTTCTATAATAATTAAGGTTCCCTAATATCCAACCGCCACTTCCCTGGTTCCCTAATATCCAACCAGTCCATTCTAAAGGAGATCAGTCCTAGGTGTTCTTTGGAAGGACTGACGCTAAAGCTGAAACTCCAATATTTTGGCCACCTCATGTGAAGAGTTGACTCATTGGAAAAGACTGATTCTGGGAGGGATTGAGGGTAGGAGGCTAAGGGGACAACAGAGGATGCTGGTTGGCATCACCGACTAGATGGATGTGAGTTTAAGTGAACTCTGGGAGTTCATGATGGACAGGGAGGCCTGGTGTGCTACAATTCATGGGGTTGCAAAGAGTTGGACACAACTGGACGAATGAACTGAACTGAATATCTGATACTGAAGGAGGTACCCTAGATAATAGATTTAAACAATAAAATAATATTTTGTGTTTTAATTTAATAAATACATATATTCTGGCTATACTATAGCGGTTGGCATAAGTCAGGACCCTCAATAAGACTTTTCTTTTCACATACAGATCATAGCACATTCTAAAAACTATAAAGAGGAACACACTAAATTGTGACAAATCTACCAACATATTGTTGTTAGAATATAGGTCCTAGGGAAGAAAAGCACTAAGAAGTTCAAAGTTGTCATTAGAAGAGGTATTTTCTAGAAAATGAGATGATTTATTAACTTGTTAAAAATGAAAATCACTTTTGCTAAATATTTAAAGAAAAATTATAGTTCATATACATTAAATAAAACCCATGCATGAGATAATACCAGCTTAGGACATTGCCTAGCATTTAGTAAGAACTCAATATAGTTTAGCTATTATTATTATTGCTGTTATTGCTGTCATTATTTAAAAAGAGGGCAAGCCACTCCAGTATTCTTGCTAAGATATCCCCATGGACAGAGGAGTCTGGTGGGCTACAGTCCATGGGGTTGCAAAGAGTAGGACATGACTGAGAGACTAAACAACAATATTCCTTAAAGTAAGACAGACCTATTTTGAATTTCTGACAGTTCGTTTATTTATTAGTTCTCTGGCTCTATATACATTGCAAATTTTTTTCTTTCAGTTCTTTAAAGATTGAAATTGGAATAAGAATACTTATGTTGCAGAGTTATAACAAAAATTATCATAGAAAGCATCTAGAATAGAGCCTGGTATATGCAGTTTTCAGTAAATGGTAGCCATTGCTATTAGAGTGACTATTAATACAAAATCAGTATCTGCAAAAACATGCAGTTGAAAAGGATTTTTTTGTAATTTACTTTCAGGAAGTCATTGATTAGGAATACTGTTATTATTTACTATAAGACAAACCCATCTTGACTCTGTGACAGATACCAAGAAAATTTAGCTCTTACTTTAAAGAATTACCCCTACAGCAACACAGTAAGAGAGAAACACTTTTCCTCAAATGAAGGAAAAAATATGATATGTGAGATGAAGCACCTCAACATTTAAGCCTGCCCTATTTTTTTCATGGCATAGAATTTTCATTTTCCAAAGCTTTTTATGAATGTTATATTTGATCATGAAAGGCTTTATGAAGATGTTTTAAAGAAGACATATGGCTGACTAGATCTCATAAAGGAAGTCTGGTTAGAGCAGAAAAAAAATTTTTTTTTTCTCCTTTCTGACATACTAAAATATACTAATAAATAAAATCTAAATAATCAATCTGACCTTAGGAAAATACATGAAAATACTGATCTGTTAAATTTATAAAATAAATACACAAGTCCTAAAAAAATCCATCTCTGACTTAAAGGGTAGGGCACAACAGAAGGAGTTATTAAATCAATAAGAGAATATAAAGAAAACTGAGTGGAAGAGTAAACTATTCTAAGCTTAGGTATATTAAAAGACCTTAAAATAAGTGTTAAATCGTAAATTATCTTCCTGGTTAACTTCTGAAAATGTACCAAATGACTTGACCAGTTTTTGTTGTTGTTGTTGTTGTTGTTTTTTAAACACTATGAGAGCTCATTTTGCCCCTCAGCTAGAATTACTGACTGGAGTAGGAAATGGCAACCCACTCCAATCTCCTTGCCTGAAAAATTCCATGAACAGAGGAGCCTGATAGGCTAGAGTCCATGGGGTCACAGAGAGTTAGACACAAATGAGTACACACACACACACAGCTACTAAACATGAGCCTCAAGTATGAATGTTATATTTTAGATTGTATTAAATTGTACTAACTGTATCAATACTAATTTGATAACAGGCATCTATTTTTTTTTAATTTTTGTGAGAAAGGATGAACACACATGTATGTAACTGTAAAACAACGTTTGTAAAAAATCTCATTAATGCAGCTCAAATAAATTCAATAAGACAACTTTTTAAAAAGAATCTGAACACATACACTGTAAGATAATTAAATATAATTATTTATTCAATAAAAAATATAAGGACTAAGAAGCTTAAGTATGACTTGTGTCCTCAAAAAAGCACTCTTTATTATTAAACTCACGAACATATAGTAGCTATATAAAATAGTATAGCATGCTGTAAGTTCTTAACTGTTTGGTAAAAGAGAATAAGTGGAATCATAGAAGAGATGGTAGTGATCCCTATGAGTTTGGTTACCAAGGAAAGGAGAAATTACACTTAACATAGGAAAATTAAAGAACTAATGATGAGTAAGAAACTATTTAAGAATGGAAGCTCAGAAAGAATCTGATGGGCGTCAGGGTAGGCCCTGGGGAGTAAAAGTCAATGGATGAGATTATATGGTAAGTTTAAATGAGTTAAGACATCAAGCATTCTTGAAAAAGTGAGTCAAAAGAAAAGCAGTACTTTAGAAAAATTATCCTGCTAGGGCTGATAGAATGTAAGGCACCTATCAATTTTTAACAAGACCGTGTCTACCTTTCCAAATTCATTGTTATTTTAAGGTTTGGGTAAAATTTCCAGAGACTATTCAAATGTTAGGATCTTCTAAGCTCTGGCAATTGTGCCTTAGTAAACAATTTAAAATATAAATGTAAATAAACATAAATACTCTATTAGAAAATCTAAAACTGTAAGATAAGATATGGTAAGGAAAGGAATATTTACTGAACATATATTCTGCTGGGCACTATGCTAACCATGTACTATTCATTGTCTCTAATTATTTCATCTCTGTAATGTAAAGTTGATGATAGTAATAATAAAAGCACTTATGTGGTTTGAGCTATATAAAATTGTTGATATTCAATATTTTTGACATATAATTTCATAAGGTTCAACCTAAGATATGCCAGCAATTGGAGTAATTTCTATATATACAATAGCTTGCTAATCTTTTCTGCAACTATACCGTGTTGTATAGGTTAAGAAAGTGGAAACCAAAGGGTAACTAATCCAAAGTTAACTGAAAGTTAACAAAGCCCTAAACAAATACTTGAACTTCCTTATGCCTAAACTAATTATATTTTTAATATATATGACTCAAAACCTAGTTATTAAAATTATGTGGAACATGGTCTGGAATGACAAAATATGTTTAGCATTCACATAAATGTCAATGTAAATACATATTCATATTTTATATGTGTTTACATTACACTATTATTCTTGCATTTTTCTATGTAAGGATTTTCACATTTTCAAACACAACCCACATGCCCACACACATCCTTTTCTCTGACAATATTTCCCCTTTGAAATATTTCCTAAATTGTATAAGAATCTTATACTTCCTAAAGATTATTTTATGGATATTTAGAGTCCATCTATGAACAGATCATTTACATATGACTTACATAAAATCCCTTACAATTATACAGTGGAAGTGAAAAATACATTCAAGGGATTAGATTTGACAGACAGTGTGCCTGAAGAACTATGGATGAAGGTTCATACAGAGATCAAAACCATCCCGAAGAAAAAGAAAGGCAAAAAAGCAAAATAGTTGTCTGAGAAGACCTTATAAATAGCTGAGAAAAGAAAAGAAGCAAAAGTCAAAGAGGAAAAGGAAAAATGTATCCATCTGAATGCAGAATTCCAAAGAATAGTAAGGAGAGATAAGAAAGCCTTTCTACATGATCAATGCAAGGAAATAGAGGAAAACAATAGAATGGGAAAGTCTAGAGATCGCTTTAAGAAAATTAGATACTAAAATAACATTTCATGCAATGAGGGGCACAATCAAGGACAGAAATGGTATGGACCTAACAGAAGCAGAAGATATTAAGAAGAGGAGGCAAGAATATACAGACAAACTATACCAAAAAGATTATATAATGCAGATAACCACGATGGTGTGATCACTCACCAGGAGCCAGACATCATGCAGTATGAAGTCAAGGGGGCCTCAGGAAACATCACTATGAACAAAGCTAGTGAAGGTAATGGGATTCCAGTTGAGCTATTTTAAATCCTAAAAGATGATGCTGATAAGTGCTGCACTCATAATGCCAGCAAAATGGGAAAACTCAGCAGTGGCCACAGGACTGGAAAAGGTCAGTTTTCATTCTAGTCCCAAAGAAAGGAAATGTCAAAGAATGTTCAAACTACTGCACAATTGTACTCATCTCATATGCTAGTAAAGTAATGCTGAAAATCCTCCAAGTGATGCTTCAAAAATATGTGAACCGACAACTTCTAGATATTCAATCTGGATTTAGCAAAGGCAGAGGAAGCAGAGATCAAATTATCAACATCTGCTGGATGTAGAAAAAGCAAGAGAGTTCCAGAAAAACATCTATTTCTGCTTCATCGACTATTCCAAAGCCTTTGACTGTGTGGATAACAAAAAATTTGAAAAATTTTTAAAGAGATGGAAATACTAGACCGCCTTATCTGCCTCCTGAGAAATCTGTATGCAGGTTGGGAAGTAACAGTTAGAATTGCACATGGAACAATGGACTGGTTCCAAATTGGGAAAGGAGTACGTCAAGGCTAAATACTGTCACCCTGCTTATTTAACTTATTTCTCTGATAGTTGGTAAAGAATCTGCCTGCAATGCAGAATACTCCGATACGATTCTGGGTACAGAAGATAGAATGGAGAAGGGATAGACTACCCACTCCAGTATTCCCGGCTTCTCTTGTGGCTCAGCTGGTAAAGAATCCACCTGCAATGTGGGAGAGACCTTGACTTGATCCCTGGGTTGGGAAGATCCCCTGGAGAAGGGAAAGGCTACCCACTCCAGTATTCTGGCCTGGAGAATTCCATGGACTGTACAATCCATGGGGTCCCATAGAGTGGGACATGACTGAGCTACTTTCACTTCACTTTGCTTCATACCGAGTGCATCATGTGAATACTGGGCTGGATGAAGCACAAACTGGAAACAAGATTGGCGAGAGAAATATCAATAACCTCATACATGCAGATACTGCTGCTGCTGTTGCTAAGCTGCATCAGCCGTGTCCGACTCTGTGCGACCCCATAGACGGCAGCCCACCAGGCTCCCTCGTCCCTGGAACTCCCCAGGCAAGAACACTGGAGTGGGTTGCCATTTCCTTCTCCAATGCATGAAAGTGAAAAGTGAAGTTGCTCAGTCATGTCCGTCTCTTAGAGGACTGCAGCCTATCAGGCTCCTGCATCCATGGGATTTTCCAGGCAAGAGTATTGGAGTAGGGTGCCATTGCCTTCTCCAGTATATGCAGACCACACCACCCTTATGGTAGAAAGCAATGAGGTACTAAAAAGCCTCTTAATGAAGCTGAAATACAGAGTGAAAAAGTGACTTAAAACTCAGCATTCAAAAAACAAAGATCATGGCATCTGGTCGCATGAGTTCAGTTCAGTTCAGTCACTCAGTTGGGTCTTTGTAACCCCATGGATGGCAGCACACCAGGATACCCTGTACAAAACCAACTCCCAGAGCATGCTCAAACTCAAAACCATCGAGTCAGTGATGCCATCCAACCATATCATCCTCTGTCGTCCCCTTCTCTTCCTGCCTTCATCCTTTCCCAACATCAGGGTCTTTTCTAATGAGTCAGCTCTTTGCATCGGTGGTCAAAGTAGTGGAGCATCAGCTTCAGCATCAGTATTTACAATAGATATTCAGGACTGATTTCCTATATGATGGACTGGATGGATCTCCTTGAAGCCCAAGTGACTTTTAAGAGTCTTCTCCAACACCATAGTTCAAAAGCATCAACTCTTTGGTGCACAGCTTTCTTTATGGTCCAACTTTCACATCCATACATGACTACTGGAAAAACCATAGCTTTTCCTACATGGACTTTGGTCGGCAAAGTAATGTCTCTGCTTCTTCATATGCTGCTTAGGTTGGTCATAGCTTTACTTCCATGGAGCAACCATCTTTTAATCATGGCTGCAGTCACCATCTGCAGTGATTTTGGACTCCAAAAAAATAAAGTCTGTCACTGTCTCTATTGTTTTCCCATCTATTTTCCATGAAGTGATACAACCAGATGCCGTGATCCTCATTGTTTTATGAATGTTGAGTTTTAAGCCAGCTTTTTTCACTGTCTTCTTTCACTTTCATCAAGAGGCTCTTCAGTTCCTCTTCGCTTTCTGCCATAAGGGTGGTGTTATCTGCATATCTGAGGTTATTGATATTTCTCCCAGCAATCTTGATTCCAGTTTGTGCCTCATCCAGCCTGGCATTTTGCATGATGTTTTATGCATATAAGTTAAATAAGCAAGGTGACAATGTACAGCCTTGACATACTCCTTTCCCTATTTGGAACCAGTTCTGTTGTTCCATGTCCTGTTCTAACTGTTGGTTCTTGACCTGCATACAGATTTCCCAGGAGGTAGGTAAGATGGTCTGGTACAGTCTCTTTAAGTATTTTCCATAGTTTGCTCTGATCCACACAATCAAAAGCTTTGGCATAGTCAATGAAGCAGATACTTTTCTGGCATTATCCTGTTTTTTCTATGATCCAATGGATGTTGGTAATTTCATCTTTGGTCCTCTGCTTTTTCTAAATCAAGTTTGAACATCTGGAAGTTCTTGGTTCACATACTATTGAAGCCTTGCTTGGAGAAATTTCAGCATTATTTGCTAAAATGTGAGATGAGTGCAACTGTGCAGTAGTTTGAAATTTCTTTGGCATTGCCTTTCTTCATGATTGGAATGAAAACTGACCTTTTCCAGTCCTGTGGGCACTGCTGAGTTTTCCAAATTTGATGGCCTATTGAGTGCTGCACTTTCTGACCCCATCACTTCATGGCAAAATAGATGCGGGAAACAATGGAAACAGTGACAAGCTTTATTTTCTTGGGCTCCAAAATCACTGCAGGTGATGACTTCAGCCATGAAATTATACAATTCCTGTTCCTTGCAAGAAAAGCTATGACAAACCTAGACAGCATATTAAGAAGCAGAGGCTTTATTTGCTGACAAAGGTCCATATATTCAAAGCTATGGTTTTTCCAGTAGTTATGTATGGATGTGAGAGTTGCACTGTAAAGAAAGCTGAGTGCTGAATAATTGATGCTCTTGAACTATGGTGTTGGGTAAAACTCTTGAGAGCCCCTTGGCCTGCAAGGAGATCAAATCAGTCAATCCCAACGGAAATCAGTCCTGAATATTTGTTGGAAGGACTGATGCTGAAAGTGATGCTCCAACACTTTGGTCACATGATGCTGAGAGCTGACTCATTAGAAAAGTCCCTCATGCTGGGAAAGATTCAATACAGGAGGAGAAGAGGACAACAGGATGAGACAGTTGGAAGGCATCACCAACTTGATGAACATGACTGAGCAAGCTCCGTGAGTTGGTGATAGACAAGGTATCCAGGCATGTTGCAGTCCATGGGTTGCAAAGAGCTGGACATGACTGAGCCACGGAATTGAACTGAATGAACTGTTCTTTCTTTATTCACTTGTTCAGGCAAGATGCAGACTAATAAATATTTATGTAGGGAATCATGAAGAGTGAAAATGTACAGAATACATTTCAGCAATGAATTCATCTTTTGAACTTAGAAATCATTTACTTTTGGTTCTCAAACTACGATTATCTTTCAAAGTATTAAAGCTATTGTTGCTGCTTTAGACTGTACCTACACACTGCTAGCACCAATGAACAATTTATTGAAAAAGGCTAATGAATTACTGAACAAGGCTAATGAGTTACTATAAAAGTAAACAGCCTAATTCATAGTTTTCTAACTGATCTCCCCATTTTCTAACTCACTATGTTGGAGTATACATGCAGCTCTGGCCACTACAGAAGCACAAATTGGGCATTATCTACTGATTGATAAGTGCTGAGGTTAAGGAAATCAAATATTTTCTGTTCTCTTTTCTGTATATTTCTGTACTGAATGTACTTTAAGTGTTTTTGTTCATAACCATATTTGACATCATATTTTTCACATAATATAATCTTTGACTATCAAAGATTTTCTTACTTTGTGTTAAAAAAAGAAGAAAACATTAAGCTGTTTGTTAATATAATGTACAAGGTACATGTTCACCTTGGAAATGCTAATATAATTTTTGAAAATTTAATTTAGTAGCATCTTGATCTTGTGAAATGATCATGGAACTGGTCTGACAAAGTCATATGAAACAATGAGTTTATGAAACTATGGTCATAATAGATGAAATAATATAGTCATTATGGTTTCATATTTCACTAAATATAAAAGTAAATGTTTTCATATATATAATGTAACAAAATTTAACATAAAAATAAATTTAAAAACCTCTGAAACCATCTGAATGGTCTTTTAAGAAAGTGAATATTATGAAGAGAGAACCCAGAATAATTCTATACAAAGAACTGAAATTGCAATTCTTCATAAATTATGTTGCAAGAATAAAAGCTATGAAGTTAATGATCTGGAATAGTCATTTAAAACTGTAAGATTCTAGAATAGATACAGTTGTGAAACAAGAAAGTATAAATGAATGAGTGATATGATCCAAACCATAAAGTTATTGGATGCTAATTTTAGAAAGACTCACAGCAGGTTGAATAGATTAAACATTTTGTATTAAAAAAAATCTATTGATGCTTCAAAATTACATGTAATAAAATATGAACAGCTGGTTCTCTTTTATGGATTTCTTTGCAAGAAATTATTATTTTCTACTGGGATAATTACTGACTGATTTATATGTTATTTCCATTTGCGCACATTTTAATGTCCCTAAATGCTTAGAAGAGGTCATTGTTTGCAAGTAAAGTATTTGAAGTGATTAAAAAAAAAAACTGTCAAATTTTAACACCTTTTCAGTCACTGGCTAATTGAGTATATATTATACTCAATTTTCCCATGACAATTTCAAACATTGCTAAATCAAACAGAAGTTCCTAGATGATACCAACCGTGATAACTGAGCACAAAAAAGCCACTTGTTGTGAAATCACTGTGGAATTTGATTAGAATCTGATTTGAAGTGCTGTAGACTGATTCCAAAGCAGTATTGCCACTGAACTGTCCAATCTGAGGTGAGTTTTGGTCTGGTCCATCCCTACAGGGGAGAGACAGGGCAGGGAGGGGGAAGGGAGAATGAGATTGATGTTTTGGGAAAGTTTCACACAAAGTTTAATGAAAGTATTATATATGAGATATAAAGATGCAGGAGATGAAACAATCAGCATGTGCCAAATCATATTGGTATATGTTTATTTGGATGATAAAATACTTAAAAATGTAAAGTGAGAAATAGATCACATTTTCACCTAAATGAAATGTACCCATATTAGCTGTAATTAATTAAATTGCCTTGACATCCTGGTCACACTCCAGATCCTCCCAAAGGCTGGAGGTTTTCCCTCCTTTTATTTTCTTCAAAATAATCTTGAGAATCATACACTGTTAAATTTAGAAAGAATTTTAGAAGTCCCTACAGTAATTCAATTAACAAACTGTAAAAAATTAATTCATATGTCTTCTTTATAGTTTAGAAATATTTTAATTAATAGGATAATAATACAAAATAATATGATGAATTATTATGACAAAAATTCAGTAGCTGTATTAAGCAATTTATTGGAATATAGCCTTTTAAATTTCACTGGTTTTGAAATACAGAACTTTCTTATCATAAACTTACTCTGATTTAATTCCCAGGTTTTGCACAGTATTTTAGTAACAAATTTGATCTTCACCCATAAAGTTTTTGTTCTATGTATTTAGCTACTTCACGAGCAAACAAACTGAAATCTTTCTTATTTGTCTTATTCTGCAAAACACACTGTCACCTTCAGTTATTCACACAGTTCGAGCGTCAGATGGCAATCTGTGTAGAGGACCATGATATATTTTTCAGTTCAATTCAGTTCAGTTCAGTTGCTCTGTCGTGTCCAACTCTGCGACCCCATGAATCGCAGCACGCCAGGTCTCCCTGTCCATTACCAACTCCTGGAGTTCACTCAGACTCACGTCCATGGGGTCAGTGATGCCATCCAGCCATCTCATCCTCGGTTGTCCCCTTTCTCTCGTGCCCCCAGTCCCTCCCAGAATCAAAGTCTTTTCCAATGAGTCAACTCTTCGCATGAGGTGGCCAAAGTACTGGAGTTTCAGCTTTAGCATCATTCCTTCCAAAGAAATCCCATGACTGATCTCCTTCAGAATGGACTGGTTGGATCTCCTTGCAGTCCAAGGGACTCTCAAAAGTCTTCTCCAACACCACAGTTCAAAAGCATCAATTCTTCGGTGCTCAACTTTCTTCACCGTNATCATTCCTTCCAAAGAAATCCCATGACTGATCTCCTTCAGAATGGACTGGTTGGATCTCCTTGCAGTTCAAGGGACTCTCAAGAGTCTTCTCCAACACTACAGTTCAAAAGCATCAATTCTTCAGCGCTCAGCCTTCTTCACAGTCCAACTCTCACATCCATACATAACTACTGGAAAAACCATAGCCTTGACTAGACGGACCTTAGTCGGCAAAGTAATGTCTCTGCTTTTGAATATGCTATCTAGGTTGGTCATAACTTTTCTTCCAAGGAGTAAGCATCTTTTATTTTCACTCCTATCCTGTTTCACTGTTATACACAGTTGAATCAATCAATAACAGAGGTGTTGGCTTACCATACAGTGATGAAATCATAGATTGGTTCTGTTTGTAGGACAGTAAAGTTGATGTAGATTCCATTCCCAGGGGGTACTTTTACGAGCCAAAAACAGTCTTGAAAGTTTGGATATTCATCTGGATACCCAGGAGAGTAAATGGTTCCATTCATTGCAGTTATATTCCCTCCACAAAGAGCTACAGAAAAGATACAAGATGTTTAAATGGAATCATAGTAAATTGATGACAAAAAGATTGCAAACATTTCATACCTCTTAGACGGTATAAAAGACATCTGTGTTATGTTTCTACTTCAGTTAAGTTATATAAAATAAAGCTGAAAACCACGAACCAAACAGAGTGAATGTTTATTTATTTTTCAGCATGAGGTATTCTACATTGTTTTTCACTATCACTAGATTAGTAAACTACATTGTATTTTCTTTTTTCAAATACTTTATCCATATCCATATATATATATATACTGTTCAACTTTGTCTTATATCATGTATCAGTATAAGGACTTATAAGAGGATCGAGGCACTTTTATTTATTTATTTTAGAAGAAATGAGCCCAAATTCAGTAGCAGTACCTGGGATACTGTTTCATAAAAAAATGATTAGTAAACAAACACACATGCAATCATATAGACATCGCATAGGAGAAGCTCTAAAATGTTAACCAATTTACTTCAGCATCCAATAGAGAAGGTTAGGACTCCTGACTCAAGAATGACAAAATTAGTTCTATATTATGGAGATTTAAGGTCTTTGCTAACTATAATCCTTTAACTGAAAGGAAGACTCTATATTTAGCATGGCATTTGAAGAGGAAAACAAACAGAAAAAGAGTATCAAAACAAGAATTATTAAACACAGATTATATCACCTAAAAGATAGCTTCAAGTTAGAAGCATACCTTCACACCTTGGAAGTGGATGATTCCAGTTACGACTCATTCCATGAAGGCAAGTGAGGGCTGAATTTCCAATCAGTGTATATCCAGGGAAACATTCAAATGAAATGGTTTGACCCACAGTAAAATCATTGCCGATTACAAAACCATTTCGAAATGGGCGTGGATCAGGACAACTTTGCAACTGATAGGCTGGAAAACATAAAAAAAAGAAAATTTTCCTTTCTGAACTATGAAAGATCACAAGTGGGTGATATTTGCAATCTGCAAAATAGATGTAGTGCTGCTTGCAATTGGTTAGAAATAGTAATTTGGGTTTATAGCAAGTGATGTTGATGAATGTATGTTTCTTATATCTATAATTTTCATATTAAATTTTTAGCATAATTTATTAAAATGCATTGTTTATTCATTCACTGATTAAATCTATTTAAAGTTTTAATGAAAATATAAATTACCCTTAAAGCCACAATTTTACTCAAACATACTCTGATCCCTTTACGTAGAATGCAGTTGCTTTCTGGTTATATCACATTTATATAAAATAAAATACATATATGTGTAAGCCTAATTCTGAATCTTTCTGAATATCTTAAGCTAATTTTCCCTCTAAAAGAAATAAATCACACTCTGCCAAGTTTTTCTAAAGAAGTTATTTAACAATATAAAGTACTAGGAAATAATTTTCTTCTAACACAAATTTTATACTTCAGTCATTAAAATATTCTTGGCATTGAAGCACAGCTATTTTATTTGCTCATACTAATGTTGTTCTACATTCTACATGAGAACAAAGTTCCTGCTTTTATCACCGTATCCTAAAAGCTTTGCTTACTCCCTTTTACATATTAGATGCTTAATAAACACTGCTGAAAAAATTTTGAAGTTATAAACAGTATATATACTCATATATTATTAATTTTTGAGACTTTATTTTTAAGAAATTCAAAACCATATATAATTAGTAAAATTTAAATTACCAGCAGAGATTATTTGGCTACTGACTATTAAATTCCTTTTTTAAAAACTTTTTTATTTTTCAGTAAATCCAAAGTTATACAAAAGTTGCAATAGTAAGAGCTATGCCATCAGTCAGGTTTCCCAGTGGTTAACTCTGATACATTTTCATCATTCTCTCTTTCCCTAACCCTGTCCCTATCTACATCTCTCTGTGTGTGTATACGTATATGTGTGAACACACTTTCTTCTTTTCACGTTAGTTGAGAATAACTTGACACATCACTTCTATTTCACAAAGAAAAGGACACTCCTATGTAACCACAAAGTTGAGAACATTAACATTGAGAGTATTAAATTCTTAATTTCCCAAATCAGAAATTTACGTTTAAGGTTGAATAAGGTACCCTAAGTTGTTAACTTAATAAGATATTACTCTATACTTTAAATTTTAATACTCTAAAGTTTTCAGAATTAATGAATAGTCCTTTAAGGATGTTAAGTACTTAAATTGTCATTTTCATTTGAATTAATATTCCATAAGCAAAATATATCAAATCCAAAAAGTCATTTCAATTTAGGGTAAATGTATAACATTTGATTATTAGTAATTAGGGCATATTATTCCATTAAATAAATCCTTTCAATTTTCAATCACATTTAAAGGTAATTTTTATCAGTTTTAATAAAATATAATTTATATATATTACTGCATGAATTTAAAGTGTACAGTACATTATTTGACTTAGATGTTTTGTTCCAGTTCCAGTTCAGTCGCTCAGTCATGTAAGACTCTTTGAGAACCCAGGAACCGCAGCATGCCAAGCCTTCATGTCCATCACCAACTCCCAGAGTCTATCCAAACCCATGTCCATTGAGTCGGTGATAACATCCAACCATCTCATCCTCTATGGTCCCCTTCTCCTCCTCTTCTTAAGCTTTCCGAAAATCAGTATCTTTTCAAATGAGTCAGCTCTTCGCATCAGGTGGCCAAAGTACTAGAGTTTCAGCTTCAACATCAGTTCTTTCAGTGAACACCCAGGACCGATCACCTTTAGAATGGACTGGTTGGATCTTCTTGCAGTCCAAGGGACTCTCAAGAGTCTTCTCCAACACCACACTTCAAAAGCATCCATTCTTCAGTGCTCAGCTTTCTTTATAGTCCAAGTCTCACGTCCATACATGATTACTGGAAAAACCATAGCCTTGACTAGACAGACCTTTGTTGACAAAGTANATCTGGAAGTTCACGGTTCACATATTGTTGAAGCCTGGCTTGGAGAATTTTGAGCATTACTCTACTATCGTGTGAGATGAGTGCAATAGTGTGGTAGTTTGAGCATTCTTTGGCATTTCCTTTCTTTGGGATTGGAATGACCTTTTCCAAATGTTTTGTGAAATGTTGTCTATGATAAGTTTAGTTGGCTGGATTATCTTGAATATAATAAAACTCATAGATGCCTGCATGA
Source organism: Neotragus pygmaeus (assembly GCA_006410875.1). NCBI lineage: Eukaryota > Metazoa > Chordata > Mammalia > Artiodactyla > Bovidae > Neotragus > Neotragus pygmaeus. The sequence goes on from SJYV01001803.1 coordinate 295,027, forward strand.
TCCTGTGATAATTTATACATTTTACCTTTCTATGCTTTTTAGTTTAATAAGGATGTATAGGAAATACATTTTAAATGATCAGGAAAAAGTTCTCATCCTAATATCATATATAATACAAGACCTAAACCCTAAATGTTGCCATTAATAGCATTAATGTGGAACCAAGTCTTTTAGTAGAAGAGTATACTTATCATTGCTACTGCTGCTAAGTCGCTTCAGTCGTGTCTGACTCTGTGCGATCCCACAGACGGCAGCCCATTGGGCTCTGCCATCCCTGGGATTCTCTAGGCAAGAACACTGGAGTGGGTTGCCACTTCTTTCTCCAATGCATGAAAGTGAAAAGTGAAAGTGAAGTTGCTCAGTCGTGTCTGACTCAGCGACCCCATGGACTGCAGGCTACCAGGCTCCATGGGAGTTTCCAGGCAAAAGTACTGGAGTGGGATGCCATTGCTTTCTCTGATACTTATCATTAATTATATAAAATTCATTCTTCCACTATTCAGAATGTTTTGAAAGTCGCATCACAAACTTACGTAAAAATAACATTGATTCTGTGAATCTGTATTAACTTTTCAAAAAAATATCATTAGCTTAAAAGTATAAACTCAGTAAAAGAAGAGATAGTTTTAAATTCAACATAATTCACAAATAATATATAGTGATCATTGCTATACATGATGGCTCATGTTAATAATGTTAATATTATATAAATAAAAGTAGCAAATGCTGTATATTTTTATTTTTATGCAAATAAAGATTTTTTTTCAAGGACACATTGACTGAAAAATGCAATAAAAAATGTTCAAATTCTATTTTTTTCACATTCAAACAAGAATATTGCTCTGAAAGGCCAAAGGAAAATGAGGGCATGGAAAGAAGATGAAGTCAGGTTTAAAGTGAATAGCAAAGTGCTTAGCATAAGAACCTCTACACTTGTTAGAGAAGAACCACTAAATATACTACTGAGCCTTCTAGATGCAAAGAAGAAACTCAGTCAGTTTCCCAGAAGTTTCTGAAATTAATTTCCTCAGGAATACAGTACATTTTGTACAGAAATGTGACAGTTACGATTTTCTGTTTTATATACAGGATGATATGTGGTACTATTAAATTATGTTTGCAAGCCTAAGCTAAATTGTAATCACTGAGAATCATGTGCAGTTGGATGTTATGTCTATTTGCAGTTCAGTTCAGTCACTCAGTCGTATTTGACTCTGCAACCTCATAGACTGCAGCATGCCAGGCCTCCCTGTCCGTCACCAACTCCTAGAGTTCACGCAAATTCATGTCCACTGAGTTGGTGATGCCATCCAACCATCTCAATCTCTGTCTTCCCCTTCTCCTCCTGTCCTCAACCTTTCCCAGCATCAAGGTCTTCTCAAATGAGTCAGCTCTTCACATCAGGTAGCCAAACTATTGGAGTTTCAGCTTCATCATCAGTCCTTCCAATGAACACTCAGGACTGATCTCCTTTAGGATGGACTGGCTGGATCTCCTTGTAGTCCAAGGGCCTCTCAAGAGTCTTCTCCAACACCACAGTTCAAAAGTATCAATTTTTCAGCACTCGGATTTCTTTATAGTCCAACTCTCACATCGATACATGACTTCTGGAAAAACCATACTCTTGACTAGACAGACCCTTGGCAAAGCA
>SJYV01001803.1:296742-313046 GCA_006410875.1 Neotragus pygmaeus
TTTTTAGTTTAATAAGGATGTATAGGAAATACATTTTAAATGATCAGGAAAAAGTTCTCATCCTAATATCATATATAATACAAGACCTAAACCCTAAATGTTGCCATTAATAGCATTAATGTGGAACCAAGTCTTTTAGTAGAAGAGTATACTTATCATTGCTACTGCTGCTAAGTCGCTTCAGTCGTGTCTGACTCTGTGCGATCCCACAGACGGCAGCCCATTGGGCTCTGCCATCCCTGGGATTCTCTAGGCAAGAACACTGGAGTGGGTTGCCACTTCTTTCTCCAATGCATGAAAGTGAAAAGTGAAAGTGAAGTTGCTCAGTCGTGTCTGACTCAGCGACCCCATGGACTGCAGGCTACCAGGCTCCATGGGAGTTTCCAGGCAAAAGTACTGGAGTGGGATGCCATTGCTTTCTCTGATACTTATCATTAATTATATAAAATTCATTCTTCCACTATTCAGAATGTTTTGAAAGTCGCATCACAAACTTACGTAAAAATAACATTGATTCTGTGAATCTGTATTAACTTTTCAAAAAAATATCATTAGCTTAAAAATATAAACTCAGTAAAAGAAGAGATAGTTTTAAATTCAACATAATTCACAAATAATATATAGTGATCATTGCTATACATGATGGCTCATGTTAATAATGTTAATATTATATAAATAAAAGTAGCAAATGCTGTATATTTTTATTTTTATGCAAATAAAGATTTTTTTTCAAGGACACATTGACTGAAAAATGCAATAAAAAATGTTCAAATTCTATTTTTTTCACATTCAAACAAGAATATTGCTCTGAAAGGCCAAAGGAAAATGAGGGCATGGAAAGAAGATGAAGTCAGGTTTAAAGTGAATAGCAAAGTGCTTAGCATAAGAACCTCTACACTTGTTAGAGAAGAACCACTAAATATACTACTGAGCCTTCTAGATGCAAAGAAGAAACTCAGTCAGTTTCCCAGAAGTTTCTGAAATTAATTTCCTCAGGAATACAGTACATTTTGTACAGAAATGTGACAGTTACGATTTTCTGTTTTATATACAGGATGATATGTGGTACTATTAAATTATGTTTGCAAGCCTAAGCTAAATTGTAATCACTGAGAATCATGTGCAGTTGGATGTTATGTCTATTTGCAGTTCAGTTCAGTCACTCAGTCGTATTTGACTCTGCAACCTCATAGACTGCAGCATGCCAGGCCTCCCTGTCCGTCACCAACTCCTAGAGTTCACGCAAATTCATGTCCACTGAGTTGGTGATGCCATCCAACCATCTCAATCTCTGTCTTCCCCTTCTCCTCCTGTCCTCAACCTTTCCCAGCATCAAGGTCTTCTCAAATGAGTCAGCTCTTCACATCAGGTAGCCAAACTATTGGAGTTTCAGCTTCATCATCAGTCCTTCCAATGAACACTCAGGACTGATCTCCTTTAGGATGGACTGGCTGGATCTCCTTGTAGTCCAAGGGCCTCTCAAGAGTCTTCTCCAACACCACAGTTCAAAAGTATCAATTTTTCAGCACTCGGATTTCTTTATAGTCCAACTCTCACATCGATACATGACTTCTGGAAAAACCATACTCTTGACTAGACAGACCCTTGGCAAAGCAATGTCTCTGCTTTTTTATATGCTATCTAGATTGGGCATAACTTTACTTCCAGGGAATATGTGTCCTTTAATTTCATGGCTGCAGTCACCATCTGCAGTGATTTTGGAGCCCCCCAAAATAAAGTCTGACACTGTTTCCACTGTTTCCCCATCTATTTCCCATGAAGTGATGGGACCAGATGCCATGATCTTAAGTTTTCTGAACACTGAGCTTTAAACCAACTTTTCATTCTTCTCTTTCACTTTCATCAAGAGGCTCTTTAGTTCTTCTTCACCTTCTGCCATAAGGGTGGTGTCATCTGCATATCTGAGGTTATTGATATTTCTCCTGGCAATCTTGATTCCGGCTTGCACTTCATTCAGCCCAGCAATTCTCATGATGTACCCTGCATGTTAGTTAAATAAGCAGGGTGACAATATACAACCTTGACGTACTCCTTTTTCTCTTTGGAACCAGTCTGTTGTTCCATGTCCAGTTCTAACTGTTGCTTCCTGACCTGCATTCAGGTTTCTTAAGGGGCAGGTCAGGTGGCCTGGTATTCTCATCTCTTTCAGAATTTTCCACAGTTTATTGTCATCCACATAGTCAAAATTTAACTACTCTTAAATTTCTTTTCAGGTATATACTTCTATTCAGCAAATATTTATTGTGCTCTTACTCTTCTAGGCACTTGAGACACATCAATGAACAACACAAAGATCCCTGCTCTGGTGGAGCTCATGTCCAAAAGTATCACCTGCTTGTGAATCAACTATAAATCAGGAAAAACTTGAATTAAATTTTTAAAAAATCACATGATCATTAAATCCTTTAATAATTAAGGCAGTGATGTAATTAAAGTTTGTTACTTTTGATTGAATATTACAATCACTGGAACTGCAGTGATTTTGTTTGAATAAATATTATAACTTAAACATTTACTTTTAAATCTCAGACTTTTAAGATCTGAAATGACAGTAGAAAGCAAAAACAGAAAACATCAAAACAAAAACTACACTAAATAATTACTAATGATATACAACATGGTAAATATTTTACAATCATTTCATCACAAAGTTCAAAACAACTTATCTGAGATGTACTCTTACTAACTCTATCATGAAAATGAAAAAATGAACTTATGCCCTACATCACTTAAGACTGAATATAGAGAATCCATTTAAGTCTAGGTTTTCCAGAGTCTAAGCTTTATATTCTAAAGGAATGAAATTCACGCTCAAGGTCACGCAGCAGACTTTTTTTGGAAATAGGCCTAATATGATTGACAAAGTATTTATTTCATATTCTCAAAGCAGTACAATGATATCAATGAATGTTATGTTATTTTTTCATTATAAAGTAAGAGAGAATAACTTTGCATATAGTAGATGAGCACCACAAAATATCTTTTCAATATACTCATTTTGATATGAAAGCAAAGACTCAATCTTACATTTCCCCTTGTCCTGTCTGACTGCCTGGTCTTGATTTGTTTTATTTGATTGTGTATTAAAATGAATTAAATACTTTTTTCATGGTTAGAATTTGTAAGGCCTCAAAAAGACATAATTTCTCCACAGTTGGTTGCCTGAAAATTGCATTATTTAAAACTCTTCCTAACTGAAACTTCCCTTGGTTAGGCTCCTTTTTTCTTTCTAAAACAAAATTAGAAAATACTTAAGAGTTAGATTACTAATAGCTATCTAGAGGCTAAATAATTTCTCATTTTGTATTATCCCACTCACCTTGGTATACAATGTGGAACCCTTGTTTGTTTTGTGAATAGTCACTGTGAAAATACAAGCTGGTTTCATGGGTTGTGCTAAACAGGGAAGATGGTATTTGAGGACCACTAAGTCGCCCAATAACAGTACTAGTTTCTGAGGATCCACTTCTTACTTCCAAATAATCATGTATTGTTTCTGTAGAAAAATTTACAAACTGCAGATGGACACCTAACGAAGAAAAACAAACATTATGCTACTTTATTTATATTTTACCAAATTAAGTGCATGCATATACACAAACACACACATTCACATTAATGTTGTTAAGATATATTTCCATTTAGGTTGAGAGGCGTACTGTCAAGATCTGGGCCATGGGTTTGCTGTCTGCTCAGAACAATTAGCTTTGCTATAGTTCAAAGTAATAGAATACTTCTCTCAAATGCCCACAATTTGTCACATGGGAAAATCTCATTTTACTACAATGTCACCATAGCAAAACTAATCAAGAAAGTAGCTTTCTTGCTCTTTAATACCATTTAAAATTAGATCAATCAACTCTTAAAGATGAAAAGCCACTCAAATAATTTTTATTTTGTAAAAGGCCAATTTGAGGGCAAAATACGATCGCAAAGTTTTATATATTAACATAATCAGATTTCATGACTGTGTTAGAAATTAGTCACATACAGGGGATAAATCAACTTCTCCAAAATATCATTTTGAGGCATGTAATTTTCAGTATGCTGTTTTAGTATTTTCTTGTCAAAATATAATGCCAAATGTTATATAATATTTGTGATAAAATCTAGGGGTCATTGTTATTTGCTATATTGCAAAATTATTTCTTTATAAACATAACTAAAATGTGGAATAATGAAATGTCTTTGGGGTAGAAAAAATAAAAGTCTCATTGAGGTTGTTGTTCAATCACTCAATCATGTCAATCACTCAATCCCTCTTGACCCCAGGGATGGCAGCGTGCCAGGTTTCCCTGATTTCACCATCTTCCAGAGTTTGCTCAAACTCATGTTCATTGAGTTGGTGACCTTAAAGAGGTATGTTCCCCTAATTTAAGTAATATTCAATTTTTACTGAATTTTATGTTTTGTTTTCACAACTACCATTTTTCAACTTGTTAGTAATAAAATCTGATATTTTTTGTGTTTTCTTTTCACAAGGCACTATTTTAAGTTTTTTATATGCTAACATTTCATGCTCATGGTTACTTGTGAGAATGAGGAAACTGAGGCACAGGGAAGCTCAATATTATTCTAAGCTTACAAAATATCCTAAAAGAGCTGAAATTACAAGTCAGGTACTCTGGCTCTTGAGCTGTTACTCTTAATAACTAGTGAGGTTTTCAAGTCAAATCATATTTTGTTCCTGGAAACAGTTACATGCAAATCCTCTGATACATGGAAAAATAATTCTATGAACAAATAAATTTGGGAAATATTGAAAATATGCTTTAAAATATTAAATTCATTTTTGGATAAACAGAAAATCTTCTTAGAAGTTTAACATGATTATCTTAATATGTGAAGCTACAAGAAGTACATATTTTTCTAAAAATTTCCCCAGAGTAATCTTTTCACACATTATATTATCAATAACATTTGCATAGACATGAGAAAAATACTTCTTTAACTTTATATGTATTCAATTTTCTTTTAATGTTTATAAATTATTTGTCAAATACATTAGAACCAATATTGAGGTAACCAATATCAAAGAAAACAGTGGGAAAACTTAAATGTAATCAAATCAGAAACAGTCTCCTGTTTTTATTTGTAAAACAGAGAAAGAGATGCATATAAGATGTGTATAAGAGACAGCTACTATCGTGTGAGATGAGTGCAATAGTGTGGTAGTTTGAGCATTCTTTGGCATTTCCTTTCTTTGGGATTGGAATGACCTTTTCCAAATGTTTTGTGAAATGTTGTCTATGATAAGTTTAGTTGGCTGGATTATCTTGAATATAATAAAACTCATAGATGCCTGCATGATCCTGTGATAATTTATACATTTTACCTTTCTATGCTTTTTAGTTTAATAAGGATGTATAGGAAATACATTTTAAATGATCAGGAAAAAGTTCTCATCCTAATATCATATATAATACAAGACCTAAACCCTAAATGTTGCCATTAATAGCATTAATGTGGAACCAAGTCTTTTAGTAGAAGAGTATACTTATCATTGCTACTGCTGCTAAGTCGCTTCAGTCGTGTCTGACTCTGTGCGATCCCACAGACGGCAGCCCATTGGGCTCTGCCATTCCTGGGATTCTCTAGGCAAGAACACTGGAGTGGGTTGCCACTTCTTTCTCCAATGCATGAAAGTGAAAAGTGAAAGTGAAGTTGCTCAGTCGTGTCTGACTCAGCGACCCCATGGACTGCAGGCTACCAGGCTCCATGGGAGTTTCCAGGCAAAAGTACTGGAGTGGGATGCCATTGCTTTCTCTGATACTTATCATTAATTATATAAAATTCATTCTTCCACTATTCAGAATGTTTTGAAAGTCGCATCACAAACTTACGTAAAAATAACATTGATTCTGTGAATCTGTATTAACTTTTCAAAAAAATATCATTAGCTTAAAAATATAAACTCAGTAAAAGAAGAGATAGTTTTAAATTCAACATAATTCACAAATAATATATAGTGATCATTGCTATACATGATGGCTCATGTTAATAATGTTAATATTATATAAATAAAAGTAGCAAATGCTGTATATTTTTATTTTTATGCAAATAAAGATTTTTTTTCAAGGACACATTGACTGAAAAATGCAATAAAAAATGTTCAAATTCTATTTTTTTCACATTCAAACAAGAATATTGCTCTGAAAGGCCAAAGGAAAATGAGGGCATGGAAAGAAGATGAAGTCAGGTTTAAAGTGAATAGCAAAGTGCTTAGCATAAGAACCTCTACACTTGTTAGAGAAGAACCACTAAATATACTACTGAGCCTTCTAGATGCAAAGAAGAAACTCAGTCAGTTTCCCAGAAGTTTCTGAAATTAATTTCCTCAGGAATACAGTACATTTTGTACAGAAATGTGACAGTTACGATTTTCTGTTTTATATACAGGATGATATGTGGTACTATTAAATTATGTTTGCAAGCCTAAGCTAAATTGTAATCACTGAGAATCATGTGCAGTTGGATGTTATGTCTATTTGCAGTTCAGTTCAGTCACTCAGTCGTATTTGACTCTGCAACCTCATAGACTGCAGCATGCCAGGCCTCCCTGTCCGTCACCAACTCCTAGAGTTCACGCAAATTCATGTCCACTGAGTTGGTGATGCCATCCAACCATCTCAATCTCTGTCTTCCCCTTCTCCTCCTGTCCTCAACCTTTCCCAGCATCAAGGTCTTCTCAAATGAGTCAGCTCTTCACATCAGGTAGCCAAACTATTGGAGTTTCAGCTTCATCATCAGTCCTTCCAATGAACACTCAGGACTGATCTCCTTTAGGATGGACTGGCTGGATCTCCTTGTAGTCCAAGGGCCTCTCAAGAGTCTTCTCCAACACCACAGTTCAAAAGTATCAATTTTTCAGCACTCGGATTTCTTTATAGTCCAACTCTCACATCGATACATGACTTCTGGAAAAACCATACTCTTGACTAGACAGACCCTTGGCAAAGCAATGTCTCTGCTTTTTTATATGCTATCTAGATTGGGCATAACTTTACTTCCAGGGAATATGTGTCCTTTAATTTCATGGCTGCAGTCACCATCTGCAGTGATTTTGGAGCCCCCCAAAATAAAGTCTGACACTGTTTCCACTGTTTCCCCATCTATTTCCCATGAAGTGATGGGACCAGATGCCATGATCTTAAGTTTTCTGAACACTGAGCTTTAAACCAACTTTTCATTCTTCTCTTTCACTTTCATCAAGAGGCTCTTTAGTTCTTCTTCACCTTCTGCCATAAGGGTGGTGTCATCTGCATATCTGAGGTTATTGATATTTCTCCTGGCAATCTTGATTCCGGCTTGCACTTCATTCAGCCCAGCAATTCTCATGATGTACCCTGCATGTTAGTTAAATAAGCAGGGTGACAATATACAACCTTGACGTACTCCTTTTTCTCTTTGGAACCAGTCTGTTGTTCCATGTCCAGTTCTAACTGTTGCTTCCTGACCTGCATTCAGGTTTCTTAAGGGGCAGGTCAGGTGGCCTGGTATTCTCATCTCTTTCAGAATTTTCCACAGTTTATTGTCATCCACATAGTCAAAATTTAACTACTCTTAAATTTCTTTTCAGGTATATACTTCTATTCAGCAAATATTTATTGTGCTCTTACTCTTCTAGGCACTTGAGACACATCAATGAACAACACAAAGATCCCTGCTCTGGTGGAGCTCATGTCCAAAAGTATCACCTGCTTGTGAATCAACTATAAATCAGGAAAAACTTGAATTAAATTTTTAAAAAATCACATGATCATTAAATCCTTTAATAATTAAGGCAGTGATGTAATTAAAGTTTGTTACTTTTGATTGAATATTACAATCACTGGAACTGCAGTGATTTTGTTTGAATAAATATTATAACTTAAACATTTACTTTTAAATCTCAGACTTTTAAGATCTGAAATGACAGTAGAAAGCAAAAACAGAAAACATCAAAACAAAAACTACACTAAATAATTACTAATGATATACAACATGGTAAATATTTTACAATCATTTCATCACAAAGTTCAAAACAACTTATCTGAGATGTACTCTTACTAACTCTATCATGAAAATGAAAAAATGAACTTATGCCCTACATCACTTAAGACTGAATATAGAGAATCCATTTAAGTCTAGGTTTTCCAGAGTCTAAGCTTTATATTCTAAAGGAATGAAATTCACGCTCAAGGTCACGCAGCAGACTTTTTTTGGAAATAGGCCTAATATGATTGACAAAGTATTTATTTCATATTCTCAAAGCAGTACAATGATATCAATGAATGTTATGTTATTTTTTCATTATAAAGTAAGAGAGAATAACTTTGCATATAGTAGATGAGCACCACAAAATATCTTTTCAATATACTCATTTTGATATGAAAGCAAAGACTCAATCTTACATTTCCCCTTGTCCTGTCTGACTGCCTGGTCTTGATTTGTTTTATTTGATTGTGTATTAAAATGAATTAAATACTTTTTTCATGGTTAGAATTTGTAAGGCCTCAAAAAGACATAATTTCTCCACAGTTGGTTGCCTGAAAATTGCATTATTTAAAACTCTTCCTAACTGAAACTTCCCTTGGTTAGGCTCCTTTTTTCTTTCTAAAACAAAATTAGAAAATACTTAAGAGTTAGATTACTAATAGCTATCTAGAGGCTAAATAATTTCTCATTTTGTATTATTCCACTCACCTTGGTATACAATGTGGAACCCTTGTTTGTTTTGTGAATAGTCACTGTGAAAATACAAGCTGGTTTCATGGGTTGTGCTAAACAGGGAAGATGGTATTTGAGGACCACTAAGTCGCCCAATAACAGTACTAGTTTCTGAGGATCCACTTCTTACTTCCAAATAATCATGTATTGTTTCTGTAGAAAAATTTACAAACTGCAGATGGACACCTAACGAAGAAAAACAAACATTATGCTACTTTATTTATATTTTACCAAATTAAGTGCATGCATATACACAAACACACACATTCACATTAATGTTGTTAAGATATATTTCCATTTAGGTTGAGAGGCGTACTGTCAAGATCTGGGCCATGGGTTTGCTGTCTGCTCAGAACAATTAGCTTTGCTATAGTTCAAAGTAATAGAATACTTCTCTCAAATGCCCACAATTTGTCACATGGGAAAATCTCATTTTACTACAATGTCACCATAGCAAAACTAATCAAGAAAGTAGCTTTCTTGCTCTTTAATACCATTTAAAATTAGATCAATCAACTCTTAAAGATGAAAAGCCACTCAAATAATTTTTATTTTGTAAAAGGCCAATTTGAGGGCAAAATACGATCGCAAAGTTTTATATATTAACATAATCAGATTTCATGACTGTGTTAGAAATTAGTCACATACAGGGGATAAATCAACTTCTCCAAAATATCATTTTGAGGCATGTAATTTTCAGTATGCTGTTTTAGTATTTTCTTGTCAAAATATAATGCCAAATGTTATATAATATTTGTGATAAAATCTAGGGGTCATTGTTATTTGCTATATTGCAAAATTATTTCTTTATAAACATAACTAAAATGTGGAATAATGAAATGTCTTTGGGGTAGAAAAAATAAAAGTCTCATTGAGGTTGTTGTTCAATCACTCAATCATGTCAATCACTCAATCCCTCTTGACCCCAGGGATGGCAGCGTGCCAGGTTTCCCTGATTTCACCATCTTCCAGAGTTTGCTCAAACTCATGTTCATTGAGTTGGTGACCTTAAAGAGGTATGTTCCCCTAATTTAAGTAATATTCAATTTTTACTGAATTTTATGTTTTGTTTTCACAACTACCATTTTTCAACTTGTTAGTAATAAAATCTGATATTTTTTGTGTTTTCTTTTCACAAGGCACTATTTTAAGTTTTTTATATGCTAACATTTCATGCTCATGGTTACTTGTGAGAATGAGGAAACTGAGGCACAGGGAAGCTCAATATTATTCTAAGCTTACAAAATATCCTAAAAGAGCTGAAATTACAAGTCAGGTACTCTGGCTCTTGAGCTGTTACTCTTAATAACTAGTGAGGTTTTCAAGTCAAATCATATTTTGTTCCTGGAAACAGTTACATGCAAATCCTCTGATACATGGAAAAATAATTCTATGAACAAATAAATTTGGGAAATATTGAAAATATGCTTTAAAATATTAAATTCATTTTTGGATAAACAGAAAATCTTCTTAGAAGTTTAACATGATTATCTTAATATGTGAAGCTACAAGAAGTACATATTTTTCTAAAAATTTCCCCAGAGTAATCTTTTCACACATTATATTATCAATAACATTTGCATAGACATGAGAAAAATACTTCTTTAACTTTATATGTATTCAATTTTCTTTTAATGTTTATAAATTATTTGTCAAATACATTAGAACCAATATTGAGGTAACCAATATCAAAGAAAACAGTGGGAAAACTTAAATGTAATCAAATCAGAAACAGTCTCCTGTTTTTATTTGTAAAACAGAGAAAGAGATGCATATACTTTTTAAGTTTTAATAAACTTAATTTTTAAAATAAATGAAGCATTAACAAGAACTATGATGATATGACACTACTGCAAATATATCTAATAATTTATTTTAAAATAATTCATTTATCTCCATAAGCAACATGGGATGAGCCTTCTTAAGTAGTTAGTAAAAGATATAAGAATAAACATACTGTTTCAAATCTATTATTCATCTATTCACTTTCAATCAAAAGTTATAGAATTTGGCTATGACTTCAAGTTAAAGGGTGTTCCTATGTTGGAGCTAAAATAATTATCATTAGAAAGTTCTGCAGCATTCTTCTCTCAGTGACCTACATTCTCCCCAAACTTCAAACCAGTCACATAGTGCACAAGTTTGTTGAATTTCTTTAGCTTTGTTTGCTGCATTTTTCCATATGTCATTCTGTTTACCTACAATTTCTTTTGTATTCCTCACAGCCTGACCCTCTTTTCTTGGCTTACATTTAAAGCCACAGTTCAGGCATCACTTCCTCTGGCAAACCTTTTTTTACATTTTCTGGACTAGGTTGGATGTCTGTTCTAAGCTTAATCCTGTACTCTTTAATTTACTTCACTGCAATTGCATATCTATCTGTCTCCTCATCATGACCGTAATTCAACTGGGAAAAAGTACATAGTCTGTTTTACCATGCATCTATCCCTAGCACTTAGCAAAATACCTGGAGTATGATATGTATATACTCAGTATAGAATTCTAAAACTATGAGTTTCTATTAATTTATGTAAAACGTTCTTAATGAATTACTATTCTGAGGCTATTGATGCTTTTGGGTAAATGCATGCACGCAGCATGCAGTCAGTTGTATCTGACTCTTTGTGACTCTATGGACCATAGCCCACCTGACTCCTCTGTGCATGGGATTCTCCAGCCAAGAATACTGGAGTGGGTTGTCATGCCTTCCTCGAGGGGATCTTTCCAACCCAGGGATCAAACCCACACCTCTCACATCTCCAGCATGGACAGACAGGTTCCTTACCACCAGTGTGACCTAGAAAACCATTGGGTAAACGAAGCATCTAATAAGTGAGTTGGGCTTCTGTGATAGCTCAGTTAGTAAAGAATCTACCTGCAATGCAGGAGACCCTGGTTCGATTCCTAGGTTGGGAAGATCTGCTGGCAAATAGATAGGCTACCCACTCCAGCATTCTTGGGGTTCTCTTGTGGCTCAGCTGGTAAAGAATCTGCCTGCAATGCGGGAGACCTGGGTTTGATCCCTGGGTTGGAAAGATCTTGTGGAGAAGGGGAAGGTTACCCACTCCAGTATTCCGGCCTGGAGAATTGCATGGTTTGTATAGTCCATGGGGTCACAAACAATCTGACATAACTGAGAGACTTTCACTTTCACTTTCAGTAAGTGAGATAATACAGAATAGCTTAACTCTAAATATACTAGGTTTGTATTTCAAGGAGTATCTACATGTTATTCTACTGTGATTTAATGAATAAATCTATCCCAATCTAAAACTGCTATTTATGCATTTATAGACTAGTGGGATATGAAGTAGCTACAAGAGAATATGTTAGTGATACAAGAGGGAAATAATTTATTATTAAATGTATTATATATATTTAATGCTATATATATGAACACTGGGAATTATATTATTAGAATTAGAAAGGTATTATTATATCAACACAGGTATTTAAATCTTACAGTAGAAAAACTGTACTACTTTTAAAATGTATAAAACTTATTTATTTACAATGAATATTATATTAAATAGATTACCAGAAAATAGTTTTTCTATGTACTACTTGGCTACAATAAGCAGAAGAGAGTTACAAAAACAAAATACATGAAAATCATGTTGCACTTATCACTACTACACACATCTAAGTCAGGCTATATTCATACATATTGTCTGGAAAATATCATAGTTTTTCTATTTATCAACTACCTATAAAATTTAAAAATGCCCATATACTTTCAGTTATCCAAGAACTTCAAGTAAAGCACATGTAATCACAAAGTAAACTATAATCTGTGAGTATTTCATTAAGCTCTTACTGCACTTTGATATTTTCTAAAGGATGAATTAATAATATAAAAAAACTCCTTCATGTGTTTTTAATATACATACCAAAACCTATGGGCAGCTTTATTGTCCACGTGCAATCTAAACTGCTGGGGTAGTTTCCAGGAAACCCAGGGCTGAGGATCACACCACTGAAATCTGACATTGCACCACCACACTGAGCTGCAAGAGAATTGAGGTCCCACTTAAGCCGAAGTACTTTATTGTATTAAAAACCCACTGAAATCATTTCGAGTATGAATCAAGTTTCTGAGTTAAAACTGATAGAAATTTGAATATTTTCAATCTAATTCACCACATACCAGTATTTAAATATAATCAATTGAGAAGGCACTTTGTAAAATACATAAAAGCATAATGTATTTCCTTTCTCAGCTGTAAATACAAGCTAAATCAAGTACTGAACAGAGAAGAGTAGTTCATGTGCAGTGAATACAATCAAATAAGAAGTACAGATCCTTTTCCATAGTGAGCAGTGCATTTCTGATCCAAAGTATGTCTAGAAATGCTTTGATTCATTCAAAAGATGATACAATTTAGAATAAAGTCAAGCCAGCAACACTCATTCTAAATATTGTAGTGAGGAGAGTTTCATTTCCCAGTCTTCCTCTTTTCCTATTTTTGTGAGGAGGCTAAAGGTTTTTAAGTAAAACACTGGTTTCTATTGATAATATGCAAGGGATTCACAGACCATTAGAGATGGCCTCACTTTATCCTAAAATAATCTAGATAAAAAATAGGGGAGTATAACATAAGTAAAAAGATGCCTCCATATTTGAGAAATTTTGGATAAATTTATACTTTTTTAGAGTCTCTATTATACTGATTTATTATAGATGAGCTAACAATAAACTATAAGAACAGATAATTACCCGTTTTAATTTTACAAGATTATATAGAATTATTTAACATGTAATAATAGAACTGCAGTCTAGAAGCTAATTCTTTCCTCTTAGTGTACATTTTTATCCTTTTGTCACAGAAGGACTAAAATACACATCTCAGTTGTTGGTTGAAGAATTAAGTTTCATAATTGCATATCAGGTTAGAAAGTTACCTGTATAAGACCCTGCAACTTCATTCATTTATTATTATGAACAGCAACAAATAGATATATTCCAGCCTCAGCTTATAGATCATAAAGGCAAATTCAGTAAAGTTTATCAATGTTCTTTGTGATATCAATAGCTAGTTTGATAGCTATCTTTAGCTATGTAAGCTGAATAAATTATGTATCAAGCAGATTTTACTAAGGGGATATATATAACCTTGTAGTTAATCTGCATGTCAACCTTTCTTTAAAAGTTGTAATTATCACTGTGTAATACACCTGTATATTTTCCATCCTTCTCAAATCTCAGCTCATCCACCTTTAAACCAGAACAGTTTTCAACATATAGAAACCATTAATGTTTACCAATTAATTTTCCTATAATTTGATTATCTACATATATTTATTACACATTCCAATAATTGGGAATTATAGAGAAAATATTTTGGCTAATCAAAAGTACTTTTAAAGTTCCTGTAAAGAATGCAATTGCATATTTGTTTTGCTTTATTCTGAATTTTAAGTGTAAGAACACAAAGACTCTCTTTTGCTTTCTTGCCTTCACAATCTCAAGTGTTTGAGCTACTCCCTGTCCCTCTAATTCTGCTACTTTCCATCTCTTTAGAAATGATCTCAAAATCCTGTCCTCTGCATTACCCACATTGCTAGAGTGTAAATCTCAAAATCAGAGAAGGAAGAAGGAAAGAATAAAACAGATAGTGAAAGAGAAAGAAAAATAGCAACAAACCATGAAAACAAGAAGAATACAAACACTGCATCTGCCTTCAGGTCCGCACCCCTGCCTATTTTCTCAGTGACTCTGCAAGCTCATGCACACCTAGGCCTTAATGACAACACTGTGCTTCACCAGCCATTTCATAGGAGACTCTTTTGAGCCCTATTATATGCTTTTTTCTTAAGAACACAACGACAGCATAGTCCTCCAAGATAAAATCATCTTTGATTTTTCCTTCAGATTTATCTCTATTACGTAGAAATCTCCAGTGATTTTTCCGTCCTTCTACCACAATATCTGGCAGACTGTTTATTTTTCAGTTTATGAGATTGTAACCTTGAGACCTGATGACTACAGTTTTAAGTCATTCTCTGAATCAGCCTCTTGCCTTCAGTTTCTCCTTAAAATATGGCCATGATATCAATTCTAACATTTTGTCAATTATGGTATAAGTTTACTGTCCAAAATTTATAAAATATAAAAATTGAGTAGAAAATAAATAACAGTGCTATGGAATTTCACTACCCATAGATAACCTGTCTACCTTTATAATTATTTATTTCTCTACAGAAAATCATACATTCATGCCTGTGTGTTTATACACTACACATATAAAGAAAACAGGATGATATTGAGAATCACTTTAAGCCTTTTTATATTTGACTACATATTGTCAACTTTGTTCATGTTATTAAATATTCCATTATAACGTTCACTTCCCCTTTTCCCATTATTGGATCCTTAAGTTGTTGCATATTTCTCATTCTAATACCACTGTGGACACCCTGTGTATTTCAGATTTGGTGTTAAATACTTTAATTTGTTCTCTCATTTTGTTCTTATAACGGGCCTATTACTATTCCATACAACAGATAAGCAAACAGAATAATATACTTGCCATGCAAAGCTATTGCACATTAGCTGAAATTAAAATGTAGATACATTGCACATCAAAATATGATCAGTATTTAATAGTTTCATACAAATTTAGCCTATATAAATTTAAAATTTCTAGTTTAATTTTATTGAAATATCACTTCCATCTAATACTTCCCTTTTTAACAATATTCAAAGGAATATATATTTAATTGAAACACAATATTTACCTAAAAACTAAGCAATTTGTTAAGAGTAATAACCGAAGCTATTAATACAGCAAAATGGAAATTACCATATCATAACTGAGTGATATTTAAATTGATACAACTTTCTAAAACAATTTGATGATATTTGTAGAATTTTAAAATAGTTATTCAATAACAAAATTAATCTACTCATGTAAGATCCTAAGTAAACAATAAGATATCTGCAAGAAGGCAAGTGAAGAACACTTTAAAAGAAATGTGTATAAATGTATAAATATGAACTAAAGGTGTATAAATGTATACACCTATATAAAGCTAACAAAAGAGAATAAGTATACAAATTAGACTATGCTATGTATGCTTACTCCTTGGAAGAAAAGTTATGACCAACCTAGATAGCATATTCAAAAGCAGAGACATTACTTTGCCGACTAAGGTCCCTCCAGTCAAGGCTATGGTTTTTCAAGTAGTCATGTATGGATGTGAGAGTTGGACTGTGAAGAAGGCTGAGTGCCAAAGAATGGATGCTT
Source organism: Neotragus pygmaeus (assembly GCA_006410875.1). Lineage (NCBI taxonomy): Eukaryota > Metazoa > Chordata > Mammalia > Artiodactyla > Bovidae > Neotragus > Neotragus pygmaeus. The sequence goes on from SJYV01001803.1 coordinate 312,720, forward strand.
TTGAACTGTGATGTTGGAGAAGACTCTTGAGAGTCCCTTGGACTGCAAGGAGATCCAATCAATCCATTCTGAAGGAGATCAGCCCTGGGATTTCTTTGGAAAGAAGGATGCTAAAGCTGAAGCTCCAGTACTCTGGCCACCTCATGTAAAGAGTTGACTCATTGGAAAAGACTCTGATGCTGGGAAGGATTGGGGGCAGGAGGAGAAGGGGACGACAGAGGATGAGATGGCTGGATGGCAGCACTGACTTGATGGACGTGAGTCTGAGTGAACTCCGGGAGTTGGTGATGGACAGGGAGGCCTGGCGAGCTGTGATTCATGGGGTCG
>SJYV01001803.1:324542-441449 GCA_006410875.1 Neotragus pygmaeus
AAACTGGCCTTTTCCAGTCCTGTGGCCACTGCTGAGTTTTCCAAATTTGCTGGCATATTGAGTGCAACACTTTCACAGCATCATCTTTCAGGATTTGAAACAGCTCAACTGGAATTGATTATTGGATGATTGAAGTGAAGTGAAGTGAAGTGGCTCAGTCATGTCTGACTCTTTGGAACCCCATGGACTGCAGGCTACCAGGCTCCTCTGTCCATGGTATTCTCCAGGCAAGAATACTGGAATGGGTTGCCATTTCCTTCTCCAGGGGATCTTCCCGACGCAAGGATTGATCTCAGGTCTCCCACACTGCAGGCAGACGCTTTAACCTCTGAGCCACCAGGGAAGCCACATACATATAAATGTTGTATCCATCTACCTTTTTTTTTTCTTATGCTGCAAGTAGTACCAAATGAAACTTTCATATGTTTTTTTTTAAAACCAGAGTATAATTGGTTTACAATGTTTTGTTAATTTCTGCTGTACAACAATATAGATTAGCTATAAATGCACATATATCTCCTTCCTCATGAGCCTCCATCCCACCCACACCTCCTATCCCACTCCTCTAGGTCATCACAGAGCACTGAGCTGAGCTCCCTGTGTTATACAGCAGCTTCTTACGATCTGTTTTACACATGGTAGTGTATATATGTCAATAGTACTCTTTCAATTTGTCCCACTCTCTCCTCCCCCACTATGTCAACAAGTCTGTTCTCTACATCTGTGTCTCTATGCTTGCCCTGTAAATATGTTAATTTGTACTACCATTTTATATATTCCATATATATGCATTAATATATGGTATTTGTTTTTCTATTTCTGACTTACTTCCACTCTGTATGACAGACTCTAGGTTAACCCACATCACTATGAAAGACCCAACTGCATTCCTTTTTATGGCTGAGTAGTATTCCATTATATATATATGTACTAAAATTTCTTTATCAATTTATCTTTCAATGGACATTTAGGTTGCTTTCATGCCCTGGCTATTGTAAATAATGCTGCAATGAACAGTGGGGTACATATGTCTTTTTGAATTGTGGATTTCTCAGAGTATATGTCCAGGAGTGGGATTGCTGCATCATATGGTAGTTTTACTCCTAGTTTCCATTTATATGGAAACACAAAAGACCCTGAATAGCAAACATTAGTGAGTTTCATTCTTGAAATCTTATCCCTAAACTGGTACTATCATTAGTTAAATTAGGAACTACTTTTGGTTCCTAGATCCCACTACAAGGTGTGCTGTCTAATATCACAGATAAATAAAAGTACTTATGCTGATCTTTATATAATTCATGTCTAAGTTCTAAAAATCAAATAAAAAGTCTAAAAAAGTAATCAGCTTGCCAAAGAAATAAAGAAAAACTATGATTATATACAAAGTGATATGATCTAAAGTAAAAATCAAAACACCAAAACATGATAATCATCCTCTACACCTCTTTCTTTCTCATCTCCAACACCAAACTGGCCACAAATCTTTCAATTTGACCTCATTATTTCCTGCATCTTTTAACATTTCATTTACAAAACCACAATAACCATCTTCAGAGTTTCTCATTTGAATCTTTGCTACTCCTTTTCTTCAGCATATTCTTTTCCTGCAATGCATTTGTCACATTTCAAAATAAAAGGGACTTTGAAAATACAAAATTGATTATCTTATTCCACAAATTGAAACCCCTTCATTGAATCTCTATCTGCAAAATAAACTNCTTTGCTACTCCTTTTCTTCAGCATATTCTTTTCCTGCAATGCATTTGTCACATTTCAAAATAAAAGGGACTTTGAAAATACAAAATTGATTATCTTATTCCACAAATTGAAACCCCTTCATTGAATCTCTTCTATCTGCAAAATAAACTTGTCTGTCATCTTCTGAATCTAATCTTCCATAACATCTCCAGTCATGTTGTTTCATCTCATTATTAGAAAAGCATGATATCTACTGAGGGTTTGCTATGTACCTGGTCCTATGAGAAACACATTGTATGGATGATCTCATTGAACTCTGATACAATCTTTTGAGTTGCATGCTACTATTATCACATATTACAGGTGAGGAAACTGGATTCTTAGGCCGTCTTAAAAATCACCTAATGTCACAAGGCCATCAAATGGCAGTGCCAAGACAGAAACCTAAGTCTGATTCCAGCATACATTATCTTATGTCCACCTACATTCTAGGAAGGGCTTCCCTCACGGTTCAAACAATAAAGAATCTGCCTGCAATGCCAGAGACCTAGGTTCAGTTCCTGAGTCAGGAAGATCCCCTGCAGAAGGGCAAGGCAGCCCACTCCAGTACTCTTGCCTGGGGAATCCCATGGACTCAGGAGCCTGGAGGGCTACAAAGATGGGATTGCAAAGAGTCAGACCCGATAAACAACTAACATTTTTACATTCTAGGAGGTCCCTTAAAAGTCCAAGCTATTTCTATACCTATACTTTAATTCTTACCTGGAGCAAAAGCACTTAGATTTGTCCTTTGGTGAAGTCTTCCCTGACTCTACCATGAATAACCCCTAAGAGTTTGATCACTATCTTCTCTGTGACATTGTCTACATTACATATGATATCATACTTTAGCCATTGTGAGAGTAACCTTGGGAGGTTGGTGAAAGTACACATGGTTTGCTGAATCTCATAAAGACTGACTTGATCTATTGGAGTGGAGTCTCATTATCTGGATTTTCAATAAGACTTTGAGATAGCTATAGTGTACAGTTATCAGAAAAGCATCAAGTTACATAAACTATACTTATAGTGTTTACACTGTAATTTTGCAATTATTGCTGTTTGTATGTCCTTGTTTTCAGTTAGTCTGAAGCTTTGTTTTTTTAGGACTGGATCTGATACAAATATGTAGCACTTACATGTAGAAAGCATACCTAATATCTAGTAGCTATTCAATTAAAATTTGATAAATAAACAAGTGAATTTATTCTCACATTTGGGAGGCAACAAGAAGATGAGGAGAGGAAATGAATTGCTGCCTTTTTTTCAGTAGATAACAGAAAAATAATGATATGAAATGATCAAAGTGGGCCTTTAGAAATATTAATGAGACTAAGGCATGAGAATGATAAATTGAGCAGAAGGAACATCAGATTTATATGATCATAATCATAATAACACATTTCAAAGTTAAAATGACATGATCCCAAGTTAAAGGAGCAAAATTCTACTATATCACAAAAATCAGCCACTTGTCAGCATTTCCCTTTTAAGTAAATACAAAACAAGGCCTATCTGGCTAATATCTTGTGCCATCAGATAATCGAGATTGCTTTTTTTCCCCCTGAAACACCTCATGAGTGAGTAGGAAAGTCAGACAGAGAAAATATTCACTTGCTAGAAGGAATCTCAGCCAAATTTCCTTTTCCCAAGATAGAACACCTGCCATGTTTCCTGAAACCTTTACAACTTGAAATATTCCTTTAGGAATTTAGAAAGAGCCTACTTTCTTGGTTAAAAAGAAAGAAAACACAAGATCTGTCCTTTTTATAGCAAATGTTAACGTCTTTTGCATCCGTTGTTGGTATTCATAGTGTGATTATGAGACTGTTATTTCCCCAACGTGATTACTTCCTTATGTTACCCTGTGGGCAGAGCTTTTATTTCAGAGATTGTCAGAAATGAAATACCAAAGATCTGCAGTAAAATGAGTGTCTTCTCAATGCAGAAAAGTTACTAGACCTACCTTATTTGTAATGCATACATACACACACACAACATTATTTTTTCCAGTACCCTACTGGTTAAGTGTTCTGCTTTTTCTAAATATTGAAACTAATTTTTAAAAATTTTCTTAAAGGTCCTGTTTCTATTCATTTAAAATATACAGTTTTCTCTTACAGTGGTTACTATATTCTTATAGCTCAAGCAGTGATTTTGGAGACTTCTGCATACATAAGGAAGTTTTTTAAAATGTTTATGTCTAGTTAATATGGTCTGCCCTCACAAGTGGACAGATTCCTAAATTACCACAAACGAAATATTACCCCACTAAGGAGATATTTAACTTCTATGAAGAGTACATCATGAGAAATGCTGGGCTGGAAGAAGCACAAGCTGGAGTCAAGATTGCTGGGAGAAATAACAATAACCTCAGATACGCAGGCTTCCCTGGTGGCTCAGAGGTTAAAGTGTCTGCCTGGAATGCAGGAGACCCGGGTTCAATCCCTGGGTCGGGAAGATCCCCTGGAGAAGGAAATGGCAACCCACTCCAGTACTCTTGCCTGGAGAATNAAAAAAAAAGATTGTTTTAAATTTGAAATGAATTTTCTGAAAATAACTTGAGGCCTGATATGGAAGCTACAAAAGTGGTTAGACTCCAAGTTGGTCATCCTTGAGTATGTGGGAATCTGGGGGATACTTGAAGAACACTTAAGCAGTAATCAGCTGAGGGAATTGTTTCCAAGGAAAATCAGACACAGACACAGATGTAAGTGGCTACATCAAATTTTATTTAGGACAATGATAATACAGACAAGTATACCCTAGCATTTCGGATCATCCAACTTCAACAGATGCAGGTGGTAGGGACTCATAACTCAGAAGCCGTGTTTCTTGGCTGGTAATTTCCTATGAGGAGGAATCAGTAAGGATCTTGGCTGAACCAAGCTAATAGACTTTTTGCTGAGGGCAGACCAGCTGAACTGGATACTAATAATGGGCAGTGAGGAAGTTTGATCAGATTCTTGGGGAGATCAGATATCAACAGTGGGGTTTTTTGCTGAACTGACTTAGAATTATTATTCAAACTGGAATTTACAAGGAAGCCCTCTGATAATTCAAGGAGAAGGATCATGAGCCTGAATAAACTTTGGTGAAACAATGCCTTCCCTGCTTCACTTGTGTAACCCAGTGAGCAGGTGCATCTAGCGAAAACTCAGTAGACATTCTCCCTCAGTTCCATTTGAAGTCTTCTCCTACACTTTCCTTTCGAGACAAATATTTCACTTGCCACATCAGTAAGTGAAGATTATTGCAGCCCAAAGGCCCTCATCCACTGCAGCCCCAAGACAGTGTGCCCTGAGGGCATTTCAAGGAGGAGACGAATGTTGGTGTCCTCAAGTGGTCACCATGCACATCACATGGATGACTTCAATAAGCCCAGACTCTTGCCTCTTTCCATACAGTGGGAAAAAAAATTCCCTGATGGTACAGTGTTTAAGAATCCACTAATCAGTTCAAGGGATACTGGTTGGATCTCTGGTTTGGGAAGGTCACACAGGCTGTGGAGCAACTAAGCCCAAGCCCTACAAGCACCAGACTAGAGCCTGGGAGCTGTGACTACTAGAGTGCACACACCCTGGGACCATGCTCTGCAATGAGAGAAGCCACCGAAATGAGAAACCAATGCATTTCTACTAGAGAGTGGCCTCTGCTGTCTACAACAAGAGAAAGGCTGTGCTTAGCAAGGAAGATTCAGCACAGCCAAAATAAGTAAATTTTAAAAATTAGAAAAATAAATAAATGAAATTTAAAATGCATGAGAATTAGTGAGATGTATCATTTTTATCATATGCAATAACCTTTTGATGTTTTCTGATTTTTTTTACACCAAATGATCTTATATACTATGGCTTTCCTTATAATTTTTTTTTTCTCCTTATAAGTTCTGAACAGTTCCTTAGAGCTATCTGAGAAGGCACCTTTCTGGCTATAATTTGTACTCACCAAATAAAACATACTTCTCATGTTTTAGGTTTTGTATTTATTGTCATTTGATATGCTCTTCCAAGATCTTTCCCCAACACACATGTCCTGGCCCCACTCACCTAAGTTCCAGGAGTTGGATGGAAACTGTCAATGAAAACATTAGCCACGCCCTGAAAGTAGAAAGAGATTTTATTTGGTTGTGATGTTTAGGACCCAAGCACAGGAGACAGATTCTCAGTAGCTCTGAGAAAACTGCTCCAAGAAGGCAAGAGGGGGATTCATGTGATAAAATTTGTAAAAAGGGAGAAGGCAGTCTGAACATCAAAGATTTTTGTTGTTCAGTCACTCAGTCCAGTCTGACTTTGCACTTCCAGGGGCTGCTATAAGAAAATTCAGATTTCATATGAAGGAATTTATCATACTATATATGGGAAGATGCAAGCCTCTGGGCTCATTGAATTCATTCCTTTCATATGCACCTCAGCTCTCTGGGGCCAAATCTTCTTTCCTTGTTCAATTTAGGAAGTGGTAGAGGCCTCAGATGGCTCCTTCTTTCAATCCCTGAGCTCCTCAGCAATATCCATGAGGAGCAGTGACATCTGTTGGATTGGAGGTCTAGGAACCCTCATTCACATTTGGATGCCAGAAATCTCTGGTGACTGTGTAATTTCTTGTTTATTTCAATAATATTGTAAACCAAAAACTTCTCTAAATATAATGTCTACATCCTAAAGGAAATCAGTCCTGAATATTCATTGGAAGGACTGATGCTTAAGCTGAAGCTCCAATACGTTGGCCACCTGATGAAAAGAACTGACTCATTTGAAAAGACCCTGATGCTGGGAAAGATTGAAAGTAGGAGGAGAAGGGGACAACAGAGGATGAGATGCTTGGGTGGCATCACTGACTCAATGGACATGAGTTTAAGGAAACTCTGGGAGTTGGTGATAGAAAGGGAGACCTGGCCCGCTGCAGTCCATGGGGTCACAAACGGTTGGACATGACTGAGCAACTGAACCAAACTGAACGGAATTATTAAAAATAACCTTGGAAATCTTTTGACTCAAATTTTATTGATCTATATATTTTTTTAGAGAAACAATTCTTGTTCGTTTATGGTTAAAATCAGTTCTTTTTGTTTTTTTAATTTTTGCATCTTTTTTTTTAAATTTTATTTTTACTTTATTTTACTTTACAATACTGTATTGGTTTTGCCATNGAAATTAAAAACTGCTTACTCCTTGGAAGGAAAGTTATGCCCAATCTAGACAGCATATTAAAAAGTAGAGACATTACTTTGTCAACAAAGGTCTGTCTAGTCAAACTTTTGGTTTTTCCAGTAGTCATGTATGGATATGAGAGCTGGACTGAAGAACTGATGCTTTTGAACTGTGGTGTTGGAGAAGACTCTTGAGAGTCCTTTGGACTGCAAGGAGATCCAACCAATCCATCCTAAAGGAAATCAGTCCTGAATATTCATTGGAAAGACTGATGCTAAAGCTGAAACTCCAATACTCTGGCCACCTGATTGGAAGAACTGACTCATTTGAAAAGAACCTAATGCTAGGAAAGATTGAAAGTGCAAGGAGAAGGGGACAACTGAGGATGAGATGGCTGGATGGCATCACCAACTCAATGGACATGAATTTGAGTAAACTCTAGGAGCTGGTGATGGACAGGGAGGCCTGGCTGGCGTGTTCCAGACCATGGGGTCACAAAGAGTTGGACATGACTGAGTGACTGAACTAAACTGAACCGAACTGAATATGGAGAACTAGTATTTCCAAAGTGCCCATACTGCTCAAAGCCATCTATAGAATCAATACAATCCTTATCAAAATTCCATTTTTTTTGAAATAAATAGGAAAAAAAAAAGCTTAAAATTCATGAAAGTGAAAGCATTAGTCATGTCCAACTCTTTGTGATCTCAGGGGTTTTTGCCTCTGGAATTATCCAGGCAAGAATACTGGAGTGATAACCATTCCCTTTGCAAGGGGATCTTCCTGATACAGGGATTGAACCCTAGTCTCCACATCACAGGCAGATTCTTTACAGTCAAAGCCACCAGGGAAGCTCCATATGGGACCACAAAATTCTTCAAATATCGAAAGCAATCCCAAGAAGGAACAAAACTAGAAATAACATTCTCTCTGATTTCAAATTGCATTGCAAAGATATTGTAACTTAAATAGTATGGTCCTGGCATAAAAATGCACACATAGAAATATGTAATAGAATTGAGAGCCCAGAAATAAACTCTTGCATATAAAATCAGCTGATATTTGATGAGCAAGACAAGAATACTCAAGATGGAAAGGTGAGTCTCTTTAATAAGAAAAACTGAAATAAGCCAGACACAGAAGGACAAATGCTACATGGTACCACTTATACAGAATATCTAGAATAGTCAAACTCATTAGACATGACAATAAAATGGTAGTTTCTAATGGCTGAGAAGAGGGAGAACGAGGAGCTGTTGGTTGACTGGCTTCATTTAAGTAAGGGCAGCCAAGTTCTAGAAATCTGCTGCACAACACAGTGCCTACAGTTAACACTACTGTATTGTGCACTTAAGATTTTTGTTAAGAAGGGAAATCTTATGTTAAGTGCATTTACAGTTTAAAAGAAAAAGACAATACCTGTAAATTCTGATGAAAATCATCAGAACTTTACACATATAATTTTGTAGTTGAATTGAATAAACACTTCAGCATCTTAAAGTAAGACAACATTCTATTTTGACAAAGTCTGTTAACTTTCTATATTCAGAAAAGTAATATTTAAAATTAATATGTTTATTCTTAATTTTTTTGGACAGCACATAATATTTTATTTACCTGTGTATTCAAGGTGAAATCCTGCAGCAGAAACACTGATGTCTGATTGAAAATTTAAATATAGATTATTAGATGTACTATTCAAAAGATGGGGTATTGTTGTTCCTGAAATGATAATTGAAAAAGTGGTTCAGTGATCACGTAATAAGTAATATAATAAAACTAAGTTAACTATTAATCAGCCAACGTTATCACTGAAATTATATATTATTAAACTGTTTTATAATAATTTTTAAATACAAATATTTCTCACATATTTGTCTTTCATATTACTGTTCTTGACTATCTCCAAGGAGACAGACCTTTGAGAGCACATTAGACGGCTCCCTAAAATAGGTAACAACAAACAAAGCTGATGAAAAGCAGAAAATTTTACTAATCACCTAAAATAAATATTTGGAATTTCATGTGGATTTCAATAATTCATGTACAAGATAATAAATTTAGTTTTAAAATTTGCATGTTTGGGTTTAAAGAAATATCCATTTAAATATATACACTTTTTTCTATACCAGGTGAAGTACCTTGATGTTTCTTACACCAACAGCAAAGGTGGTTGCTAGAATTTTAAAAAATTCCAATTATGAACTACTGCTTGCCTTGTCTCTTAGCAAATGCTTTATATAGGAAATCAACTTTAATTTATTCAATTATTGAATTGAAAATATGTGCTTGAACCAATTACTTTTTGACTATCTGACATTAGTAGTTTAAGACCCTTAAAATTACAACTCAAACAATTTCAAATGACAAGCATAAAAAGAACTGTCAACTGTGTCTCAAGATAAAATTCAAAAGCCTATGAGTTGATAGTGGTACCAACATTTTTTTGGTAATTTTCTAGTTACTTCATACTTACTTTCCACAACACTATGAACCTTAACCACTGAGTCTTCTATAAGAGAAACCAGGACAAATTCATTACAAAGCACACAATTGTTTCCCCCATTTAGCTGACCTGGCTCTCTGTCTTACACTGTCCTAACTGAATCAGTGAGGACAGAGGTAAACAGAAACTCAAAGGTCACTCTGACTGCCTTTGATCTCTTAGAAGATCTTAGTGATTAAGAGCTTTGACTGTGGAGTCACACCAGCTGGGTCCCAGTCTCATTCTAATGTTAGATGTACAACCTCGGGCAACTTAATTTCTTTTAGTGTCAATCACCTACCAGGGCTGCTGGAAAGATCAAATGAGGAAATGTATGACAAGCTTCACACAGAGCTAGCATTTGGTAATCAACAACTGTTATTATTTATCACTTTTTAATCATTTAGTTATTATACTTATCATTCAGAAAGTATTATACCAAGTTTATTACAGACAAATGCATGCACACAAAAATTCATACAATATTTCCAAGAAAAATTTCTTTTTAAATCTATGTCTAGAATATCTGTAATGCCTAAAACAAATTACTCTTACTCTAGATATTTCTTCTTTGCTTTCATCAATGGTGGTGCTGAAAAGTGGATTAACATCTCCATTTTAAAATCTATTAAAAACTTAATGACACTCAAAATTCTATATCTGAAACATGTGAGTTCATAGTTTAGCTATGTTTATATTTCTAGAGTTAAACACTATAACCCAAATTAAAGTAAAGCATACAGTTAAAGTGAAACTTCATTTTACCCTAAATATATTATAAGAAGCTGTTAGATTAATGCACAAATTACCTTCATAAACCATAACAAATCATAAAATCTGGTCTTGACACATGTGTATATAGTATGAATTTTATATAATTTAATTCCTTTCATAGAATTAATTTCTTATTCTCTTTATTCTCATACAACAGTAACTTGTAGCACTTACCATGTTGTTACATAATCTCTATAATTGTTTTAATGGCTGCATAACATTCTATCAAGTGAATGTATTATAAATTTCAAGCATTGTCTAATTTTTAACTATTACTTCTCATCCTTTTTTTTTTTAAGGGAGAGGAGCATATATACTATTTCCGAGCCAAGGTTCAGCTAAAAATATTACTATTAACACAAAAAGCATCAATAAATAATTACACAAATACAGTAACACTGTATAGTAAGATTTTAAATAGCGATTTCAATTTTATTGCCTTTAAAGCCTTTCAAACTTCTACCTTGTAGTTTAGTTCTTTGCATATAGTTTGTAAAAAGCAAAATTAAAACCATCAAGTCAGAGATCTAGGGAGGGCTTTAGAAAGAGAACAAGAGAGATTTACATTCTTAATTATAATGTATTTTAATTAAACTTAGTTCTTTTATTTACCTGAATAACTTCCAAGTCTTGGGGCATTGTTGTCTCCCCCATCATAAAAGTCCAGAGAATCCCAATTATGTTCTGTAGCAAAGCTGACAACTTGTACCTATGAAATAATAATTATCTGTAAGAACACATACTTCTAATGTGAGGCATATACTATAGTCCACTCATCTCTTCTGGAAGAGAGAGCTCAAAGCCTGGACCATATCATTTAGGTTCTCCATGGAAGCATTTTAAGAGAAATGATCATTGCCTTTATGGCACTGGCATACACACACTGACTTTTAAAATAAAAGCCTCTGAGGTATCTAGCAGTGTTCACTACTGGTATAGCATTGAGAATGTCTGTCACCACCTTATTGCGTTAATCCAGTGTCTTAGTGCCTAGAATCTGAATTAAGCCATGTTCCAAACAATTGATTAATTTTTGTTTTGTTTTGTTTTAGAATGTTTGATTTTTGTGTACTGAGTTTTCTCATCTGCTTTACCTATTAGGATATAAGCACATTTCTGGTCCACACAGAGTACCATGTAAGACTATAATATATATGCTTTTTGAACTAGGTTTATCCCAGATATATTTTATTATGTTTTACTTTGTAGAACCTTTGTTAAATGTCCTGTTTTTATTTTTACAAATTAACATAATAATCCCCTATGTACATTTTTGATATATTTCAGTATAAATAACCAAAAATAATACTTTATAACTGATTTGGATATGTCTTTTAAAAATTAGTTTTATAAATGACTATTTTTATAAACAGCATCATAATAACTAAATCACTGTGAAGATTCACAAAGTTGATAAGGGAAATGCTGAGTATAATTCTCTCATGTCTATCAAATTTTATTTAAAGAAAGAGGCATGTGTTACTTTGTTGCACTTCACTTGGCACAGCTTGAATTTTTGCAAGAACTCACAGAACCCTCACAATTATGGATATTGTCTATTTTTCTTTGTTTATTACATATTTTATAGTTTAAGAGGAGGTAAAGGAATAGTCTTATTCAAATAAATTTATTTTTATTTAGTTAAGATCTGTTATAAATATAAGCATTTCACTTATCTACTAAATACTTCTAACAATTGCATTCATTAAATTTGTTCTTATCCACAAAATAGGCCATCACCATTCTTCCATTCAAATAAATGCTTATGCCTCTTTTCCAGAGGTGAGTGGCACAAAGCGATAGATACCTTGCCTGTGTGACAGGTGTTAGGCCGAATGGCAATGTTCCAGGACAGGAGGAAGACTGGAATTAAAACTGTATGATTGCAATATAATCACCAACTCCTTAAAAAATGGTCAAATCTCTCTTCATATCTGACTTTTCCTTCTTTTCAAGTCAAGAAAAGAGAAAGTCATATTTGGCTTTAAAAAACAAGAAAAAGAAGACAGAAGTAAGGATTTTCGTAAGGAGTAAGGAGTTGACATTTGAAATAAGCAAAATGTACTGCAAGGTTCTGCATGGAAAGAAGTTATTGAGTTGGTAAAAATGTAGAAGAGACAAGTCATGGGGTAGATTTAGTGAACCATCAATAATCAAATTTAGCCACAGTGAAGGGTATTTACATAGGAGAAAATATGTAAAAAGTTAGAAAAAGTAGAAAAAAAGTAAGAATAAAGATTAATGGATAAATACAAGAAATATTAGAATTTTGGGGCTTGAAACTTCCTGGTTCCCTCTACTCCATAGCATGTAACTCTAAAAGAACTGTTAATCTCTCTGTGCCATAGATTTCTTATATTAATCACTGCAGTAAAGCATCTATTTATAGGTTTGTTATAAAAATTAATTTTACTTTAGAATAATGCCTAGAATAAACTGAGGATTTTTTTTAAATTTTAATTTATTTTTTTAACTTTATTTTACTTTACAATACTCTATTGGCTTTGCCATACATCGACATGAATCCACCACAGGTGTACACAAGCTCCCAATCCTGAATCCCCCTCCCACCTCCCACCCCACAACGTCTCTCTGGATCATCCCTGTGCACCAGCCCCAAGCATCCTGCATCCTGCATCAAATATAGACAGGTGCCTCATTTCTTACTTGATAATATACATGCTTCAGTGCCATTCTCCCAAATCATCCCACCCTCTCCTGTATCTTAGCTAAGGGAGAGAAAGAGAAGGGCAATACAGACAGAATACCAGCATTATAATTATGCAGTTGAGGAGTATTTCATTAAAGTTTTAGAAGGTGAATTGAAGGAGTCTAATCTCAGCCCTGGGATTTCTTTAGAAGGAATGATACTAAAGCTGAAACTCCAGTACTTTGGCCACCTCATGCAGAGTTGACTCATTGGAAAAGACTCTGATGCTGGGAGGGATTGGGGACAGGAGGAGAAGGGGATGACAGAGGATGAGATGACTGGATGACATCACTGACTTGATGGATGTGAATCTGAGTGAACTCCGGGAGTTGGTGATGGACAGGGAGGCCTGGTGTCCTGTGATTCTTGGGGTCGCAAAGAGTCAGACACCACTGAGCAACTGAACTGAACTGAATCAGGACTATGGTTTAAGTATAGAACTACTGCAATTAGTAAAGAAAATAAAAATGAAAAGACAGTTTTAATGTTGATTCCAGTGGCCCACATGAGAAGCAAAAAAAGATTAATAAAGTAGGCTAGTAGGCAGGAATGGTAGAAAGGGGGACCTAGATGTCACATGAGTTGCTGTAGTGGAAATTACTGCTTTCTGTGTGATATGAATAGGAGAGGGAAGGGACATAAAATATTTTAAAATATTTTTCCCTGAGTTTTTGAGATCAAAGGGATGGAAAAAACAAAAATGTAGATATTTCCAGGAAAACTTATTACCTTTGTAAGAGGAAGAAAATCTGTTTAATTCTGGACATTTATATGTGAATATGACTCCCCAAAATAATCAGGTTCTGATCCCTTGAGCCTGTAAATATTGCCTCATATGGGAAAGAATCTTTCAAATGTGAATAAACTAAATATCTTGAGATAGGGGGACTATCCTAGATGATTTAAATTAGCCTTAAAGGCAATCACAGATGATCTTATAAGATGTCAAGGAAGATTTGACACAGACAGAAGAAGAGAATGCAATGTGATCACAGAAGCAGAGATTGAAGGGATGTAATCAGAGGAGAAGGAGATGACAGAGGATGAGATGGTTGGCTGACATCACTGACTCAACAGACATGAGTTTGAGCAAATTCAGGGAGACAGTGAAGGACAGGGAAGCCTGGTGCTGCAGACCATGGGGTTGCAAAGAGTCACACACTACTTAGTGAGTGAACAAGTCAGAAGCCACGGAATGATGGCAGCTACCAGGAACTGGAAGAGGCAAGGAAAGGACTCTTCCCTGGAGTTTGAGCAGAGGGGAGGTGGAGGAAGAAGAACTTTAAATTAGATGCAGTTGTCCATTATGACAATAGGAAAGCTTTATGAGGTAATGAATTTCCAATAACTAAAACCAGATATCTCTTATTCAGTTCAGTTTAGTTCAGTTGCTCAGTCGTATCCAACTCTTTGTGACCCCATGAATTGCAGCACGCCAGGCGACCCTGTCCATCACCAACTCCCGGAGTTCACTCAGACTCACGTTCATCAAGTCCGTGATGCCATCCAGCCATCTCACCCTCTGTCGTTCCCTTCTCCTCCTGTCCCCAATCCCTCCCAGCATCAGAGTCTTTTCCAATGAGTCAACTCTGCATGAGGTGGCCAAAGTACTNAATTTAACTTTACAATACTCTATTGGGTTTGCCATACATCGACATGAATCCACCACAGGTGCACACAAGCTCCCAATCCCGAATCCCCCTCCCACCTCCCACCCCACAACGTCTCTCTGGATCATCCCCGTACACCAGCCCCAAGCATCCTGCATCCTGTATCAAACATAGACTGGTGATTCGTTTCTTACATAATAGTATATATGCTTCTGTGCCATTCTCCCAGATCATCCCGCCCTCTCCTACTCCTTCTGAGGCCAAAAGTCCATTGTCTATGTCTGTGTCCTTTTGTTGTCACACATACAGGGTCATCCTTACTATCATTCTAGATTCCGTATATATGTGTCAGTATGCTGTATTGGTGTTTTTCTTTCTGGCTTACTTCACTCTGTATAATAGGCTCCAGTTTCATCCATCTCATTAGAACTGACGAAAACTGTAACCAAAGCAAATCATGAATATATGCCTATTGTTATAAGTCTGCTCCTTTTACATCAACTGTCCTTAAATTTATAAATTGATGGAAAGAAATTTCACAACCCCTAAATAGAATATTCTAATAATTACTATTATCCTCAACAAAATTGTCATTATATTTCCCTCAAGCATTTCTGAAAATTTTTAACTGAGAAAAAAAATCTTGCGTTTAAGAAACTAAATTATCAGAATTAGAAAAACTAATAGAAGCCCATGCTTTTAGACCTTTCCAAGATGCAAAAATCTTCAGCAGAAGATAATCTTTACATATAATAACTTTAAAGTGTTATTAAAACTATGTATCAACAGATTAAAATCAATAATATCAAATCCTTTATGAACACTACATAGAAGCTCTTTATTTGAGATCCAATACTTTTAGAATTGAAGTTGTATGTTCTGATTTTATGGTGGAGAATTTGGAAAGCACAAAAACAACTTAATTTTTGAGTACTTATGTGAGTCCAAGAACTTTGCCAAGACTTTAAAATATGTAATAGCCACAATAAATCTATAACTTCCCTGTTTTGTTGATATGGAAATTGAGAATCAGAGATTATGAAAAAATTTTCAGGCTCATGTAGTAATTCACCACAATTTAGTGTTAAAGTCAAAGCCTAGTACTACCCAAGACTCAATTGACCCTTATACTGAGAATCTACTACAGCTCCCAGTTATGAAGACTTTATTCAGTTTTTTATGATTTCTTACAAGTTTTTTCCATTAATTAGGATACTGTTGTGCATATGTTGGTACTTTGAACACTCTAAATGGACAAATGAATGTTTTCAATAATAGTTAAAGATTAACAAACTAGTTTATGCCTTTCCATAAGTCTCTTTATCAATCTACTTTTATAATTGTCTTGAGGGAATTTTCATAATATATATGAAATGAAAGGAAGATAGCTACTCATTCATTATCTTCCATTGTATGGTATTAATATTTCTATCACTAAGTACACAAAGAAACTAAATGTGACAGAGAAATGATATAAATAATTACTGAGAAAAGTGAGGCAGAAATAATGATTGATTCTTGATATTTGGAAAGCAATATTTAAAAATCCACTCTAAGGCTAAAGAGATTTATTATCTTTTGTCTTTCTTCAATTATTAAACTGAATTGGAGCAATGTAATTTCTGATTTATGCATATTGTATGACTAATTTTGGCCTAGACATAAAGGAACATTTCTCTCAGCTCATAATCTTTTAGGATAATTAATTTACTCACATTTTATAAGGCTATGAACTCAACATATAGTGTGGTCATAAGGAAGAGCATTATCTATTTTCTCTTATGAGAGTATAAAAGAACATAAAGATCTTTTTGTTCCATTAACCATAGCTCTATTCTAGGTGCAAAAGAGGAGAAACATCAAGTGCAAATGATTTCTTCTCCTTTGCATGCTGATTGTCAAAAATATACTTTAATAGGTTAAGAAATTCCACATTATAAAAAAGATATGAAATTTTAATTAGGAAATTAGCTTATCAGTCAAAACAAAAAGGAAAACATTCTTCTATCATGCACATTGAAGTATGGAATCAGAAAATATTTTCAAATCCTGTTCCTACGTTACTACTTATTAGGCTGTGTCACTTTTAAAGAAAACTGTTTTACCTCTCTAAGACTCAGTTTATTCATCTGTAAATTCTGAGAGTAACTTCTCCATAGGTTTGCTGCAAGAAGTTGATTAAATACGTGTTTATTGATAAATTACTCAGAATGAAACCTGGCAAATGGGAAGTGTTAAATCATAGTCATACTAGAAACTGGTTATTTAGTTGAAAGAGAAAAAAGTTGAGGAGTCATTTACAGCTTTCCGGGGTTGAGTATGTGGTTTTCAACAAATAAAAGAAAAATAAAAAAACAGTTCCCATTCCATTTACTGTAGAAGGAAGAATCAGATTTTTTTGTTGTAAGAAAAATACTCTGTGAAATATGCAAGATATATTTGTTTGAGGGAGTGGTGATATCAAGTTCCTATAGAGATCTAGCTCCTACATTTTTGTTTATGATAGGCCCAATTCGTACCATTCTGTTTTTTTTTTTTATTAACATGGTCCTAATTTGCACATTTTCCAAGCACAATTATTAATGATGTTCTTATTTGAATGGTAAAAGATTTAAAGCAGTTTTGTCCTATACACAGTATGTGTTATATAAATGCACATCACCAAACTTTATCTTTACTTCTTCCTCAGTGGAAATGAATAACTTCCATATTATTTCAATTAAAATGTGTTTAAAATACATTATTCTAATTAAGTGTGAACTAACATTATATTAATCTCTGTTAAAACATATTTTCAAATGTTAAAAATAAAAGCTACTTACGATTTCTTTTCAGGTATGGCAGGATGTGTTATTAGAAATAGATTTTATATATTTATAATGGTACATGCTATATGGTTTATATGCACACTCATGTCTTCTTTATCACAAAGTAGAGAATTGAGATTATTAAAATAAAAACAAAATTTTACTTATCTTTTATTTTTTTTAATTAATTAATTAATTTATTTTTAAATTTAACTTTACAATACTCTATTGGGTTTGCCATACATCGACATGAATCCACCACAGGTGTACACAAGCTCCCAGTCCCGAATCCCCCTCCCACTTCCCACCCCACAACGTCTCTCTGGATCATCCCCGTACACCAGCCCCAAGCATCCTCTCATTTTCCAAACTCATGCTAATAAAACTTTAATGAGGAAGAACTCATTAGAACTATTTTTTAACCTGAGATTAAGCTTTACTACTCTTCTTTTAGTTTTACAATATGTAATTAAAAAACTTAATTTCCAGACATGCTCTTAGAACAGAGAAGAAAGCAATTTCACTGCAGTCTACATTTTCCACATCCATGAAATTCTACAGGATCCAAAAGTCATTGTACTGACCCTAAAATATGATAAGATTCTAAACTATTGACATTTTTATTGTTTAGAAAATGTGTAACTGCTTCAAATAACTTAGTAGAGCTAAGTTTATAAAGCTTGCATTTTGTTTATCAATATAAACTGTGTATGTGTTTTGTGTGCTCAGTCTTCAGTCATGTCTGATTCTTTGTAACCTCATGGACTGTAGTCTGCCAAGCATATCTGTCCATGGGATTTTAAAGGTGGGAATAGGGGAACGGGTTGCAATCTCCTTCTCCAGATCTTCCTGACCCAGGGTTCAAACCCACATCTCTTATGTCTCCTGAATTGGCAGGCAGTTCTTTACCACTAGTGCCACCTCAGAAGCCCTGGATATAACATTACAAAAATAGTTTCAAATAATGAGATTTGACTAATCCTATTGCCATCTACCCATTTAAAGTGTATCTACTTATATCTGTAAAAGACTGGGAAGATTTCTCATTTTATATTTTATACATATAACTTAAATGGGTCTTCTCTGGTGGCTCAGTGGAAAAGAATCTGCCTACAGTGTAATGAGATGCAGGTTTGATCCTTGAGAAAATCCCAGGGAATATCCCCTAGAGGAGAGCATGGCAACCCACTCCAGTGTTCTTGCTTGGAGAGCTTCCTGGACAGAGAAGCCTGGTGGGCTACAGCCCAAGGGATCTCAAAGAGTCAGTACAACTTAAGTGACTAAGCGTGCATGCATGTAACTAATAGAGAAAAGGAAACAAAAAATGTATTAATGTGTATTTTGTAATTTCTTTGCTGATAAAACTTATGCAGAAAAATCAATCTCTGTGACCTTTAAAAGATAGGTAAATTCCTTATATATTGGCATAGATATCTTTACATAAATTTTAAAAATGAAAAGTGTTTATTTTAAAGGATGGTGATATCTAATAATTCCATATTAATAGCATTCCAATTCTGTGTTATTGAAAATATATATGTATATTTTCATTGACTGCATCACACCTCAATTGCATCAAATAGCCACTGTAATTTCCATGCTTAGATACATCATAACAAATAAAGTATTAAATATTGACAGGTGTAAGATAACTAATTTTGATATACAATATGTATAATACGAAGCACACAAATTTATAAACTTACCAATACAAGTAGGTAAGGAATCATTCCACTGGGCCAAAGAATTCGGCACTGTATCACACCTAATTGCAATGGATCCATGGAGAATATATCCTGGGTTACATTCAAAAAGAACCAATGAACCAACTGCAAATTCATTGCCAATCCTTCTTCCAAACCTCGGTTCAGGTACAGAACTGCATTGTGTGGAACTTGTTCTAGGAACAGCTGTGTACAAATAATTGTGGATTTTAATATCACGTTTGGTAGAGAAATACAGGTTTCAAAACGTGACTATACAAACAGATTTCAAAGAAATCTTCACTAACTCGAACTTTAGCTAACAATGAAAGTTTAAAATTTCATACATGACAAAATGAATAAATATTGCTATTGTCATTTAGATTTTTTCTTTAAAAACATTTTATTTTTGATTCTTTAAACAGTATCAGTTACTTTCTGTTTTTTGTTTTATCATACTTTTATCAATATAGCAATGTAGCATGAGCAAAGATATTTCAATTTAAGGAATGGTAACAGGTACTTTTTTTTTCTTTTTAAATTGGAATGCCAAGCATACAAAAAGCAGATGTCAGGTTATGTAAAGCAATGTCAATTTTTTAACACTATTTGCTCCCTACAAGCACAGATTTTAAAAAAGCAAAAGCAACACTTGATTAATTTCACAACATATTCATAAACTTAGTTGTTCAAAACATATTTGTTATTGATGAAGACAATAACTATGTTCAGGCTAAGGAGAATAGAAGTCAGACAGATTAACAACAATAGAAACTTTATTTTAATAATCATACAATATCAAATTTGAAATTCCTTTTAGGTATGTTCTTCAATTGTGCTTTTTAAAGATAGAATGATAACAGGATGTTTTTTCTTTTTAAAACACATACAGATGGGATTAAGGAGTTTGACAATAGTCCAAAAAATGATAAGATGAATTCCAAATAGATTCCTCTTATGTCACTTGAGTGAAAATAATTTCATTTGTTAGAGTGCCTTTTAAAAATCATAATACCACGCATTGTTACAGAGGGACTATTATTAAGAATGAAATAGTATAATATTATAGCCAATATTATAATTAGATTAAAAAGGTTTAATAAGAATATCAAATCACAAGTGTTTATAAATTTATTTGGAATAAAGTTCAAGATACATTTGAGAATAACTACATTGATCATATATAATTCAAAAAAATATTCAGATGATAGCTCTTAATTTAGTTTTATATAATGTGAAAGTTTGTCTATTATAAGTGACAAAAAACTATGTAAACTGATTATGAATTGCACAAAAATATTTAATAATCATGAAGAAAATTTGAATTCTCCTAAGAGAATGAGAAACTACAATTTTAGAATGGAGTAATGATTTCCTTGGCATGTCTAAGTACATCAGCACAAAAAGTTTGTACATTCTTAGAGTGCTAGACTATAAGGAAATAGAATATGTAGAGTGAAGCGTTGTCAAAAAAAAAAAAGATGTTTTAAAAACAGTATGTTAAAAACAAGGAAGAGCATGCAGTTTGCTTGAGAATGATGATGGAAGCAATAAATTTTTTTTTGACTTTGGAAAAGTAATAATGCTTTAATAATGGGGAAGGGGAAAAGGTAAAACAATTTTTTTTTTAAAAGCACACAACTTTTATCTGTCCTAAATGGTTATGAGACTCTCATCATTCAACCATTCTGAACATAGCATGGAAACTGATTACATTCCTTAGTGTGTTTCTATGCTACAGGGTCACTTACCTTGATAAACAAAGTGAAATCCCTTAGCTGTTATTGGTCCAACTGAAGTAAATCGAATTGTGATCTGATTACCTGAACTCAGTGGAAGTGATTCTCCTACTCAACAAAACAAACACTAAGATATCATAAATAATTTCATTCAGTAAACCTAACAAATTATACTAATTTACACTGTCATTTGAAAACATCAATCTATTCTCTATTAAATTACTTTAATATATTCTACCACTGACAATATATTATTTTGGGTTCAGCTTCAATTGCAACCTTTTCTTTTTTTTACTGGAAGGCTTTTATTACATTTTGATAATATTGCCTCATTCTGTAAAGAATATTTAAATATTACATCAAACACCATGGACAAAGTGACTAAATACTATATTTACTTGATTACAACCCCAGAAAATGGTTATATTTTTATCAAGAGTCTGAATTACTGTTGCGTTTCTATTCTTTTTTTAAAAAGTAATGACTTTATGTTCAGTTTACTTTATTTCTAATATGGATGATATAACTCTTGACTTCCACTACATTACCAATCAAAGTCAGTCTTTTATCAATAACTGATGCACGGCAGTTCTAGTAAAGGATACCTGAATGGGATCCTGAGAGGGAAGATAACAGAGAAGATTGCTGAGTTGGCCCATCATACACCTCAACAACATCGTGGAGTGATGTCTGGAAAAATACAAACTGGCCAAACACCACTGATCAACAGGAACCAGGAGAAGCAAACAAATCACCAATCATCCAAAAATGAAAACAAAAAACAAACAAACAAAAAAAATAGAAAGAGGAGGAGAGAGAGAACAAAGTATTACAATATAATAGTCATCTTTTTTTTTTTTTTCTATCTTTAAAAGAGGATGTGTGCCAATTGGTTGATATGCCTAACACAAGTACTTCAGGTCATAAAAGTAATGAACATGACCTAAATGCAATAAGATTTTAAGAAGACTGCTTTTAAAGTAAATTAAATGGGTATAACATCTAATTTAGCTCAGAAATCACAAGGTTAGTAATTAATAATGTATAATAACTATTTAATTTTTCCATTGGTAGTTTGATTGTTTTCACTTTGCGACTCTCTTCTCTTTTTCTAATTTTTTTTTCCTCTTTTAGATGACATAGACAAAGTTTTAGTTCAGGGGATTCAGTTTAGATTGCTTTTAAAATGCTATTCCATCATAAGTAATAGTGCTTAGAAAAATATAGCAAGAAATGTATAGCACTGTACTTCTAAGGTATAGTGTTTAATACACATTCTAAATTGAAAATGATCCCTAAAAACTTATTGTTATTCTTCTGCCAAAATAAGGACATATTATTTATCATTTCCTCGCAATTAAGATATTTTAATAAAGATATACAATTTTACAAAATTATTGCTTTTTGTGGTAAGTACAGATCTGACACACTTACCAATGGTTTTATATATGCCTCCTTTTTACTTCATTTTGTACTTTTCCTTTAATAATATATTAACTTTACATGCTAAAACTACTCAAACTATAACTTAAAAGAAGGAACCTGTTACAGAGAAGAGATCACCTAGAGTTTTGTGTCTTAGAAAAAGGGAAATAGGTAATAAAATTCATACTTAAAACATTTCATGGATAGAAAAATTGAGGGGTCTAAAAAGAGTATGATTGTTTTTAACATTTAATAATGTGAAAGTAAGGCAGTTTTTATAAATTCAAAATCATATATTGTAATTAAACTTATATTGAACAAATATTTATAAAGTTCTTCATATTTTACCCCTTAAATTGAGGTTATGGTTACCCTACAGTGGTCATATGAATATGGGTTTATTCATTTGAAACATACTGAGTTTTGCATATGAACCCATACACANAGTAATATGACATATTTACATCATATTAAGTAAAGAAAATTACTCTTTTGAGAGGTATTAGTATGTAGTTATTGTAATTCTCTGATGAGATTGGGTAGGAGATGAGAGAGTTGAGTGTTGAATCTTTCTTTATTAAGCAATCAGTAAGCTACTTCTCTTGAACTGCAACCTTACTCTGCAGTAATACGGTCAATAGAAATCTTAAATTAAAAACAGTTTTTATTAGGCAGAAACTTTGAAAGGATACTGAATCATTATATGAAAGTGAAATTTTAAGGTACATGTTGAATTAAGTGTTTTGTATATGAAGACTCAAGAGCAGTTGCATAGTGATCTGATTTCCTACATAGTCTCAAGGTAACTATTGGCTTACTAAACTGATGTGTTACAATTTTGAATTAAATCTCCCTTTCTCAGTCAAAAGTATCAAGAATTAAATGGCTTCCCCTCTGTTTGCCTATTCATTCAGCCTCTAAATATCTAAATTTACTTAGTTTTCATATGTTCAGATAGCAGTAGGTCCTTTGACTCTAAAATGTTCTGAATAGTACTCTTTGCAATGGCTTTCCTGGTGGGTCAGATAGTAAAGAATCTGCTGGAAAATACAGGAGACCTGGGTTTGATCCCTGGGTTGCAAAGATCCCTTGGGGAAGGAAATGGCAACCCACTTCAGTATTCTTGCCTGGAGAATCCCAAGGACGGAGCAGCCTGGTGAGCTACAGTCTATAGGATGGCAAAGAGTTGGACAAGACTGAAAAACTAACTTTCACTTTCTTCCTTCACCCTTTGCCTATTTCAGACTAAAGTAGGAAGGAAAATGTGAAAGATTTTAAGGTAGACCAAAAGGTAACTGGATGTTGTTTTTTGGTAAACAAGACATTTTCTAGCACATCATTCTGTGTTACCTGTGTTTATGGGTGCTAATGTGTAATGCAAGTTCAGTTCAGTCGCTCATTCATGTCCGACTTTTTGCAACCCCACGAATCGCAGCATGCCAGGCCTCCCTGTCTATCACCAACTCCTGGAGTTTACCCAAGCTCATGTCCATTGAGTTGGTGATGCCATCCAGCCATCTCATCCTGTGTCGTCCCCTTCTCCTCCTGCCCCCAATCCCTCCCAGCATCAGGGTCTTTTCCAATGAGTAAACTCTTCGCATGAGGTGGCTGAAGTATTAGACTTTCAGCTTCAGCATCAGTCCTTCCAATGAACACTCAGGACTGATATCCTTTAGGATGGACTGGTTGAATCTCCTTGCAGCCCAAGGGCCTCTCAAGAATCTTCTCCAACACCACAGTTCAAAAGCATCAATTCTTCAGCACTCAGCTTTCTTCACAGTTCAATTCTCACATCTATACATGACCACTGGAAGAACCATAGCCTTGACTAGACGGACTTTTGTTGGCAAAGTAATGACTCTGCTTTTTAAAATGCTATTGGTTGGTCATAACTTTCCTTCCAAGGAGTAAGCATCTTTTAATTTCATGGCTCATTCACCATCTGCAGTGATTTTGGAGCCCCCAAAAAACAAAGTCTGACACTGTTTCCACTGTTTCCCCATCTATTTCCCATGAAGAAATGGGACCAGGTGCCACGATCTTAAGTTTTTGGCATGTTGAGCTTTAAGCCAACTTTTTCGCTCTCCTCTTTCACTTTCATCAAGAGGCTTTTTAGTTTCTCTTCACTTTCTGCCATATTTAATCCATTATTATCCAGTGGACAGACCAATTTTGCAAATTTGTAAATTCATTCCAGTATTCTATTAATGTCTCTCTATCAATTCATCAATCTATTTTGCTATTTGAATTCTTTCTTGAACTGTTGTGACATTTTACTAGGTTCCCCATTAATTAATGACTTAAATACAAAATTTAACACATTTATTTTAGGCTTGTATAGGAGTCGGCAATGGCACCCCACTCCAGTACTCTTGCCTGGAAAATCCCAAGGACGGAGAAGCCTCGTAGGCTGCAGTCCATGGGGTCGCTAAGAGTCGGACACGACTGAGTGATTTCACTTTCACTCTTCACTTTCATGCATTGGAGAAGGAAATGGTAACCCACTCCAGTATTCTTGCCTGGAGAATCCCAGGGATCGGGGAGCCCGGTGGGCTGCTGTCTATGGGGTCGCACAGAGTCGGACACAACTGAAGCGACTCAGCAGTAGCAGCATAGGAGTCATGATTATGCTATTAAAAAGAAATATTTTTTAAAACTGGTCTAGAATCTCATACCTCAACCTAATAGCTAGATGACCACTTTTCCCCCCTAAGGATACAATTAACTCCCAAAGTCTGGGCTGACTATGCATTCTGGAATGATGAGCAACTCTCTTCTTTTTCTTAGTTTCTGACAGAGAAACAGAATTATTTGCATCTCAGCTCCAAGCTCTTCTTTCTCTATCTCTGGGGATTTAATGTAGACATCAAAAGTATTTTGCTCCTAAGGTATTAGAGTAGGTTATAAACACTAAGTGCTTTCTTAAAGGACACACCATTTTAAAGGAATTTTCCTTCTTTATGCATGATAAATGATAAAAAAATCTTTTACTCTTTTGTTAAAAATCAATTTTTATAATATTATATATATTATTGCAAGCTAGATATAGGAAGACAAGGAAGCTTAGTAAGGCAGAAATAAACAAGTAAAAATAGCTACAAAGAAGCCAATGCAAATAACCTATTATTACATATGAAACTATTTCTGAGCTTTTTAATTTCCATATATTTTAATCCTAGAATACAGTTTATTAATTTGACTAATATTTATATTCTATGATGTACCAGGAATTAAGTGCTAGGGTTAAAGAGAGATAGATGCAAAAAAGGTCCCTCCTTTCAGGCCTCATTAATTATATTTGTGGTCATTTAGGTGCTCCTTATCTTTAATCGATGTATGATAAGTGTTAAATTAGCCAATTAAATTAACTATAAACCAACAAAGTTACTCTGGGTATGTCTTCCCACACAGATCATTGATATGCTAATCATTTAATCTATTTGCAAAGCAGTCCTCTACTAGCAACTTATAATGGGCAATATTTGAGCCACAGTCCCAGACTGCATTTTAAAGAAATCCATAATTTGGATTTTTAAAAATCACTTAAATAGTACATTTAAATGACTTAAATAGGAGAAACCTCTAACTTAGGTGATGTTGGTTAGGATTCTTACCTCAACTTCAAAATTTTGTCCAAGTTCATTCATTTGCTCTCCCATGAGCAAACAGACTCAAAAGGAAACCAGATATTTTGTCTATCTACTCTTGTTTGTATATAAATAAGGTTTACTTGACATTAAAATTTTACAGTATCATATTCAACCAGGACAGACAAGCAGGGTTCTATTTATTGAGAAGGTTTGCATGGTTTAAGTACTCACCAAACTTTCAAAGAGCATTTGTTTCTTGTTCTCACCGAATTCTGTCCAATCCTTACTCCTTTAATCATGTTCATTTAACTTTCAGGACTTTGTCTACTCTATTTAATTTAACCATTTCAAATGTAAGCCAATAAATAATGACAAAAGGCCTCACTGGGATGGCAGAGAGAAACTCCTGAGCCTTTGTATGGCTTAATTATTAGAATATTCTGCACAGATCAACAGTCTTTCTAAAAATATTGTGGAAAAAAGTACAGTGAGTGAATAGGGTGTGACAGCACACTACATTTAGTGCCCAGAGGGGTGTATATTTGTTAAAGTAAGACAAAATGGAATAAAGAAGGTAAAGCTCCTTTCCCACTAGACTCTACTCTGGAATATTACTGAAATGTCCCACCATTGCTTAAGCAAGTCAGAAACTCTTGGATGTTAGTTTTCATTTTTGTGCTGTGAAAATAACACTGTACAGAGACTCACTGATTTAGCAATTAATTAACTTTAAATGAGGATAATAAATAATCATGGACATGGTTACCATTATTCAATATCAGGATTGCAGTTATTGAGTTAAAAAATGAAAACTGAGTTCATGCATACAAAGAAGGGTTTCATTTTGTTTTGCCAAATGTGCTATTCTCTCAGAAGGAAATAGTCACAGAGCATTCCAATGTATTGCTAGCGTAAAAAGGGAAAAACTCAGAGTGAGACTGAGCCAGGACTAAGGGAGCTGATCTAAGCACTTCAGGAAAAGGTGGTGAATGGTTAAAATGTCCAAGAGGTTGTAATAAATTCAGGTCTGATTCAAACTTGCTTTGAGGTATACGGTTCTAATTTGGTAGGGGAAGGTGGGTTAGTAGGTCTTTCTGGGCAGTGGTAGTTCTAGTGGTCAGATGGTAGTGCCTTATTAATTACAATGCCAAGGTATTAAAAAACACACCATCTTAGCTCCTTGACAGAATGGATAAAAGCTGCTTAAAGACCATCAGCATCTGCAGCTTAGCAGATTTAGAAGGACTAATGTTTTCAAATAAGCAATCTATTGGTCTGAAATGCCTCAATTAGGGCATTTCAGTAAACTGTCTAATGAAGAGTTAGGGATTCTGGTTCTGGAATCAGACTCTCAAGGATTGAACCTAGGATGAGCCACACAAAGTCACTTCACCTTTTCATGCCTCAATTGCATCATCGTCTGTAAAATAGGAATACAAGTTCCTAAATTCATAGGATGTGAATATTACATAAATTGATACTTGTAAAACAGACTGAACAATGCCTGAAATATAGCAGGAAATATGTTACTGTTACTAATCACTCAGTTTTTTTGTTTAATATATTGTTAATAATTTGATCAAAAAGTTCACTGACAGGCAAAATTTAATTGACCTTTCACGTTAAATATAATATCTTTTCTATGTTTTCCATACATGCATATTTAGAATGAATGATAGAACTGATAGAACTGATTGAGTCAGAAGAATATTACAGCTATTTAAATCAACGTTCATTTGCCTTTTCAATTCAATATGGCTATTGAATACTTCTCTAACTACTTGATTTTGCATTCTATACTTTTGGGTGAAATATGAAAATGTAATTAGCAGCTTCCTGTAAGGGCTAAGAAAAGGGCTGCAAGGTGAGAGCATTCATCTTTTGTTTTGTTTACTCTATTCACCTTAAGTCCATGCCATTTTATTTCAAAGGCATTGAAATTCCATCACAAAATAAATAGTTTCACACAGAAGGGAGTCTGGGTGGAGAAAAGAATAGAAACATAAGAAACATACAAATTCCAATTAGACCTCAGCATGATTCTCAATATGCCTGGTAGTCTTTTGGCAAAATCTACACATTTTTTTGTATCCTAAATTCATTTTGATAATATTAGGCACTCAGCTGATTGGTCACTTCATTACAAATTTTTAATAATTCACCCTCTAGTTTGCTCAGCTTGCACTTTAGTCATCAAAACAGCACAGAAGGAAGCACACATGTACACCTACACTATGGACAGGACAGAAATAAAGAAGATTCAAACCAAAGATGTGTTTAGAAATGGACTTGATTATATAAAAAGCATAAAAAATATCTTTTGATGACATAAAGAATCAAAAAGTTTGTCTAGCTTTATATGAATTTTGTCTCATACTTTCATCTTTATGAATATTTCAAAATACTAGTGTAGAAATATCCATGCATGCAAAAGACTTCCTTTTAAAATTAATAACATGTAAAGAACTCTTAGTTTATGGATCACAAAGAGTCGGTCACAACTGAGCACACACACACACATGCACACACACAGAACTCTTTGCTCTCTATGCTCTGGCTGTGAAATGACTTGTGTAAATGGCTTCAAGGTTGCATTTAGGGGATCATTATACTACTACTTGAATACCTCATGATTTCAAAAGCTGTCTCACTTAAAGATTAAGTACAAGGTATCTAATTAAAACTTCAATTTTATTAAAAAAATATGTTAAATATATGACAATTTACTTTCAAAAGTACCAAAATGCAGAACTTTTAAAATCAGTGCCAAATAAAATCAGTGTGCTACTTATTTCTAGAACATCATCTATCACTAGAAATGTTTGGTAGAAGTTGCATTAACTGACGTAGTAAGTGAGAGTCTCATCAGTATTTTGGGAAGTTTAACATTTTCACATATCAGTGAGATTCCACATACTCTTTTTGTTTTTATTGAATAATACTATTAAACTGAACTCACAATTAGGCACTTTATATGAATACAGTATTTAGTTAAAGTAAGTCAAGCGAACGAAATACCAGTTATCTAGGGGCTATTGAAATATCCACACCGAAGCTTAACTCCATTCTAGATGTTGGGGCCAGTCCTGCCTTTGCTGCTCAGTCACTCAGTTGTGTCCGACACTTGGCAACACCACGGAGTGTATCATGCCAGGCTTCCCTGTCCTTCTCTATCTTCCTGAGTTTGCTCATACTAGAGCAAACAATTTCTAAGTACTAGGTTATCAGCTCACAGAGGACAATGAAATCATTCTGACTCTGAAAATAAATATAACGAAATCTTATTATTGCTATTTTGTAATAATTAGGAAATAAGACGTCATTAAAAAAGAAATCCATTGCTTCACCATAGCACCCAATTATCTAGTCGTTACAAGGTGCAGAAATCTAGTCCTGCTTCGAACTCATAACTGTAAATGAAGCCCTACTTTATTTTCCTGTAGCAGTTTCTTATGTGATATTCTGTCAACGCATAAACGAGTTTTACTGAGTAATCTGTAATATCTATTTCAGGCTTCTTTAAAGCTGGTTTTCTGTCTATAATGTGACTATTTGCTTACAAACAAAATATTTTAAATATATAGGCATTGTAAAAAACACTCTTGTAACAAATATAGTTCAATTTTATTTAATCGTTCCAGGAGCAAATAACCATTCAACTACAAGCCAGTAGTTTATTTTCAATTCTGCAGTTGTAACATTTTCCATTAGCTGAAAATTAATTTGATGCTTAAAAAGCAATGAAATCTAGAAAAACACAATAAGCAATTCTACTGTATGTTTAAAAGTATTAAAACAAAAAAGCAAAATTAAAAGTTTCAAGTGTTGGAAAACTCTATTAACACTTCCTTTTACCTCAGTTTCAATTTGGATTAGTGTTTTTCTTTAATTAACCTTAAGATATTTTTCTACACATTTGGCAGATTATGTCTGCCAAATCCAACTACGCTAGAGAGATTCAGGTCATGAAAATATTCTTACATAGACTATAAATTTGTGGAATTGCTTTTTCCTATGTACAGTTCCAAACATATACAAAGTAGAGAGATTAGTAAAATAAACAAAGGAAATGGCAATCTACTCCAGTATTCTTGCCGAGAGAATCCCATGGACAGAGGATCTTGGCAGATTATAGTCCATAGGGTCACACAGAGTCAGATATGACTGAAGCAACTTAGCATGCACAAACTCAACATCTGTTTCAACACTAATCCACATGCCAATTTTGTTTCATTTGCTTTCTTTTACCCCTTGTCTTGTATTTCCAAAGTGAGAATACTTTAAAATAACATCTGATACCATAACTTTTTCTATGAAAACTTCAGTATTTATTGTTAACAGATAACCTTAAATAAACAATGTAATTACTATATCTAACAAAAATAGAAATAATCTCTATTACCTAATAACAATTTCTTAACTCTATTTCCCCAATTTTCTCCAAAGGGAGGATGAGAGAAAAGAAAAAAACAAACAAACTACTCTTATAGTTGCATTTATCACATCAGAATCCAAACAAAATTTATAGATTTCCTTTGGTTGATATGTCGCTAAAGACTTTTAATGTAAAAAAAAATCTCTGTTGTTTTTATTGTTTAGTTGCCCAGTCATGTCCAACTTTTTGCGACCCCATGGACTACAGCATGCCAGCCTCCCTTGTCCCTCACCATCTCCTGAAGTTTGCCCAAGTTCATGTCCATTGTATCGGTGATGCCATCTGCTATCTCATCCTCTGATGTCCTCTTCTCCTTATGCCCTCAATCTTTCCCAGCATTAGGGATTTGTCCAGTGAGTCAGCTGACCTCTATCTTAATTTTATTGCCATGTATTTATGGGAAAATATGGATTTTTTGGAGGCAGGGAGAATAAAAATAGGACAGAACTCAATTGATTAAAATTTTACTGTCATCTAGTTTTTGCTGAGAGTTTTTAATTGTATGAAATTGATAAGCAAGCAGCTTTCTATTTAGAGGACAGCTCTAGAGGTGAGAGGGCTGATGCGTGGACATAGTTCTTGATGAATCTAAGTCCTATTTCAAACAGAGAAGCTTTTTCTATTTTATATCAGGAACTTTCACAAAGAATCCACCATTAAGCTTGGGTTCAAATTCTTTCCTTTAATGAATTCTTTAACCATCTTCTGCATATTGCCTCCTACATGTGCCACGCTTTTTCTGCAGGCAAAGCACCCTGAACACCTGAATTCCCTAAGTTCCACTGCTTAAGATATCTTTAATACGTAGAATTTCCATCGTTTAGAATGATAAATGGGGGGCATACATCATTAAATAACATTTTTAAAGGAATTTCTCAATTTTTCCAAAAAATCATCACTAATAATCTTTTTAAATTTGGACTCTTGCCTTACCATCTTGAGAGTCATGCTTGTACATATTTATCACAGGGATATCCAAGTGTATTTATTCTTAAAATAGATAGAATCCTGCCATGTGCTAAGATTTATTTTCCTGGACCAGAGCCCATTAGAAATGTCCAATTAAAGGAAGAGAATTTGCTAGTGCTAGAAATTCAGAAAATAGAATATCTGATATACTCATTTATTTACCAACTGAACAGACATTAAATTTAAGAAAAGCAAACAGTATAATATTAATCTGGTAACTTTTGCTGAATTCTTACTGTACATAAAGATCTGTGCTAAGTTCTTTATACATATCAGGTAGACTGATATTCAAAACAACTTTTAAGTTAGCACTATTATCTCCATTATTAATATGGAAAAAACGGATGCTTAAATAAGGTAAGACAACTATCAAAAAATAGAAAGCCAGCAAGAGGAAGAGCTAAGATTTGAATTCATTGAATACAAATCTGTCTTAATCATTACCCTTTAGAATCTGGAGTTTACCAGTGAACAAGAAGCCTGGAAAGTCATTGAGGAAACCCTACTACAACAAAACCTGACAATTAAGATTCATGATAAAGATTTTGAACTAAAAAGAAAAAATAATTACTTTTTAAGATTTTTTTGAGAAAAATAGAGAAGACGTTTTATAGTATATTAATATAAATGCATTTGTCCTAAATGGCTAATTATTTAGTATCATTAATAATAGAGGAGTAAATTTCTATTGTCTTAAAGATATATATCACTTATATAATTTATACAAAATGTTATCTTAATAAATAAGTTTTATATTCTAAAGACTCAATACTTTTTAGGGATAGATTTCAAGGAGTAGCAGAATCTAATAAGTGCTTTTTGTAGTCATAATTATTACAAAGTAAAATATGAGTCATAAAGACCCTGAAATTTGTGTCTTGTAAACCTAGATTTGACCAGCTTTGATATTTACAATTGTGTGACCTTAACCAAGTTACTAAACCTTTTGGAATCTTTTTCCTATTCTGCAAAATAATATCCACTCCAAAGGACTGTTTTGAAAATTGATATGTAAAGCATCTTGCCCAGAAGGTGCTTAATACATGCAATAACATTAACACAAACATACAAAAATGTACATCATAACTTGTGACCTTTAAATCTCTTCTTTCAAAATTTAAAGTCAATACTGCTTTATAAATAAAGGAAGTTAACCACTCATTTTTTCTAAACTTTGTCAAATGTGATACTCAGCAGATAATAGTAGTCATAATAATGGAAACAATTCCAATACTTTGGCCACCTGATGGGAAAAGCTGCTTCATTTGAAAAGACCCTGATGCTGGGAAAGATTGAGGGCAGGAGGAGAAGGGGAAGACAGAGGATGAGATGGTTGGATGGCATCACCGACTCAATGCACATGGGTTTGGGTGAACTCCGGCAGTTGGTGATGGACAGGGAGGCCTGGCGTGCTGCCGTTCATGGGGTCACAAAGAGTCCGACACGACCGAGCAACTGAACTGAACTGAATATGGAAACAAATAAGAATGATAGAGTATCAGTTTTAAAAGAGAATTTATATGTGATTTAGTCCAAGTCATCAGATTATATAAATATCCTTTCAGTCCCTTAAACTTCTATAGGGAATATATACACATATAATGGAGCATGCAGAATTATAGAAATAAATCTACCTAACATACATTGTTCAAGAAACAGAATGAGCTGTATTAGTGGATAAATGGTCTTATTTATTGTTTTAGTTCCCCAAAAGACTTTTTTTCTATAGTTATTTTTTTTTCTTTTCAGAAACAATCTCAAACTGTTTTTTTCACAGAAAAAAAAAACCACAAACACATTTTATGTTATTCTGGAAAGGGTTACTTTTCTAAATACAACAGAAGTAACAAATCTCACTCACTTCTACTCTCTTAGTATCTTTACCATCACTATTGTTGCCCTCCTCATGTATTATTAGAAACATCATTATCATTATTATCATTACCAAAAGTATTTAATATTCATATAAAATTTCATTCATATATCCATATCTTTTAAGTTAGTTATTATTAAGTATATTATTATTTATGGTATAGTTATTAGTTATAGTAAATGAAAACTATAGTTATGATAGTAATAATTAATTTTAGAAAATAATAACTATAGCTATTACCTCTAGCTATATAGCTATAGCTATTATTTACTGTATAAAATACTACACTAAGCAATGCATTTATTGGTGTTTATGTCTATTTTATTTGATACAAAACTTCTGTATATATAGATCAATTTATTTCCTTTTAAGAAAACTGAGATCAAACCAGTCAATCCTAAAGGAAATCAGTTCTGAATATTCACTGGAATGACTGATGCTGAAGCTGAAGCTCCAGTACTTTGGCTACCTCATGCAAATAACCGACTCACTGGAAAAGACCCTGATGCTGGAAAAGATTGAAGGCAGGAGGAGAAGTGGATGACAGAGGATGAGATGGATGGATGGCATCACTAACTCAATGGACATGAATTTACCCAATCTCTGGGAGCTGGTGATGGACAGGGAAGCATGGTGTGCTACGACTGCAACAGCATGGAGTTGCAAAGAGTTGATGTGCCTGAGCAACTAAAACTGAATGAAGAAAACTGGTAGACATTCTATGTTAAAACAAACCAATTCTCCATTGAAGTAATAAAATCTAATTTTTGAGAGATGACCTTTTATTAACAAAGAACTAGATCTTATGGAAAATTAGTGATGATTTAATAAATATCAGCAGTGATTAATAACTATCTCTAGTCTCACATTGGCCCAATCTACAACTTAGGCATGGATTGTGTCTGAAACATATTACTAGCAGGTTGTTAATATTTTAAAATGCACATTCTGATGCAAATATTGTAAAAATGATTAACTATCAAGATCAATTTGACAAATCAATGTTCATGAAAATTATAGAGCATTTTAACTGTACAAGTGATTCTGTGATCTTCTCACTCAGTTCTTGTTTCACTGAGACAGCTGAAATACAAAGAGACTGAATGATTTGAATACCAACCATGTAGGAAAATGCATTCTAAGCTAATATCAAGAATCATATCCAAACAGGGTTTGGGTCTTCACTGGGACAAGAGAGGTTAAAGTTCTTAGATTTGAATAATTTAATTAATAAGCTTGCATGGAAAACACTGCTTAATCTTTTATGCCTGTAGTGTTCTATTCAAAGGGATGTCCGTGTTGATCACTAAGATGGAGAAGTGGGGAAAAGCGAAGTGTTTATACTGAAGTGTAGTATTTTCAAATTGGATATGGATATATGTAGTATCTTGAGCAGGATTATAACTTGTTCTGCTTTAGTTTAATCAGATTTGTATCTTTTTCCACCACTGTTAGAGGGTGAAAGCCCTTGAACTACTGTGTGATAAAGTATTCAAGTTTCTTCTGTTTAGATATGTCAGAAGCTGTGAAGTGGAAAATCATTCTAAACATTCTAACTTGCTTATCAAGCTACAATTCCAATGGAAATATCTGATATTACAGTATAAAAGAAGTTTTTTTTTTTTTTAGTATGGGTAAAATGCATTCATATAAGTGTTAAACCACTTAGCTTTTGAAAGAAGCTGTGTGCAAAATGTGTTTTGGATTGTCTTCAACAGAAAAATGGTTGGAAATTAATCATTTTATATCTGAGTGCAAAAGGAGCTAAAAGGGCATCATCTCCATTCTTCCCAAGTTACCTGTAGTAATGACCCTGACCGATGGTAAATAGAGAGATCATCTAAAAACATGAGCTTAAAAAACAAACTCACCTATTTACTTTTGTTCCCACTTACCATATGAAAAATAAGAATAAATAATAACTTTTAACTAAATATTTAAAATCAATTTGTAATCATATTAAGAATCAATAAGGAACATAAATTATTTGTGCATGTTGTATTGTGTGTTGGTTAAATTGTTTACAAAGTCATTGTAAGTAATTTTAAAACATCAATGAAACATTCTATTTTTTCCCCTTCAATAGAAAGGGAAAGTAGAAAACCTTGTTTTTAATGGAGCTTTTGTCAAAACTCTCCTTGGGGATCAAGGATATCATACATAATCCCCTAAAAGTATTCAACTTTGCCCAAATATGTATTACTGTCAGATAATTTTTGCTTATTTTCAAATTTCTGTTCTTCTATTTTTTATTTAATAAGAATTTTGCTATTTAAATATTTCTNGGGGATCAAGGATATCATACATAATCCCCTAAAAGTATTCAACTTTGCCCAAATATGTATTACTGTCAGATAATTTTTGCTTATTTTCAAATTTCTGTTCTTCTATTTTTTATTTAATAAGAATTTTGCTATTTAAATATTTCTTATAATACAGTTATCCTAAATAAGCTATTATACTCAATTTCTTACATGTTGTTAGAGATTCTTTACAATTAAATGATGCTATAACCTAATTAGCAATAACCATTAAGCAAAAAAAAAAAAAATCACATGTAAAAAGAAATGATTATAATTTATGAGGTATAAGTTATATTACAAAATAAAATAGAGACTGAAAGCCTTTGGACAATATGCTGTAAAACAGTCACATGTGAACTACAGATAAAATTTTAAAATTAGAAATATTAGAAATCTTAGACTAAATTCTACTTTTATATACATTTTTATATAGAGATGACAAGTAATAATGTTTTAAATAATATTCCAACTTCAACTTGTGAACTTCAAATACTCTTTTAGGTTAATTTGAGTTTAATTTATGGATTAGATAATTCATTTAAATTGACTTATGCTGCCAGGAGTTTGATTGTCCCTGGTTAATTTTGATGATTTGAGCAGTAGGTATTATTATCCTCATTTTGAACCGAAGGAACTTGAAGCCTCAAGGTCACCCTAAAGGAATCTTGTGCACCTGAGATTCACACCCAAACCTCCTGAACTAACACCTGCTTTTAACCACTGCAGTAAACAATGGCATACCAAGCACATTGCACAGAGTAAACATTCCCTTCTCTATACATTAAATTTTTTAATTAATAACCAGAAAATGGATAAGTAATAATGGTCAGAAAAGAAACAGTGAAAACATTTCTTTTATTGAACTTTGTACATTATAGTATTATATGTATAATTATGTACATATATATGATTACACATAATAATATATAATAGTAAAAATTCAAAATAAGGAAATAAATGTTATAATAAAGAAAAGAGGTAATGGAGTAATCTCTTAATTTTATGAGCTCAATTTTTAAAATATGAAAAAACAACTTTTACTGAAGTTTGGACTCTATTTCAGCTTTTAAAGCTCTACAGAAATAAAAAAATTCCAAGTATCCACACAGGATGGCCTGACTGACATAAGTCAAGATCTCTTTATCTATCTTACAAGCACTGCTCTATTATGTTAATACTGTTTAAAAGAAGGAATGCATAGTACCTTGAGATTGAGGATAAGAACTAAAGTGAGCTGGAATGATTCCAAATCATTAAAAAACTTACTCTAAAAAATGATTGTTTGCTTAATTCTAGTGGGTCAGGGGCAAAAAAATAAAGTGAAATAAAATAGCACTGGTGAATTGGTATGGGAGTGTATGTGAAAACATTTAAAAAAATTAATTGCACATTTCAACAAGATTTGTATCATAAACTTTGATCATAAACTTTTCATAATTCTGAAAACAATTCTTTTGCATCAAAGGAATTAAATATAATGTGCCATCTGAAACTCAGGTTTTTTTTTTTTTTTTCAATTTATTACATAAAATCTGTAAAAATGGAATTACTCCATTCAGTTCAATGAGTTCCTGGCCACTCTGTGACCCATTATTCCCATATCCTCATGAAACCAGCCTGACATCCTCACTTTCATCTCCTAAAATTATGCTCTCCCCAGTGTTGCTGACATTGTTTATCTAGACTTTCTATCCCATTTTCTTAGCCAGTGTCTACTCTTCTTTGAAGACTCAGCTCAGAGAAGCTATCATTGAGTACTTATTATCTTACAACTTATTGGATTAAGGGCTGCTCATATATGTCTTCATAGAATCCCGTGCTCATCCAGTGCTTTTTGGTCTGATAAGTTATTATATTATTTTGAAATTTTAGTTTAAATATCTTTCCCTCCACTACTTGAGATTATTTATTTGTGCATCCATGTGCATCCTACTTTCCTGGCATTTAATAAATGTTTGTGCAATAAATGAAGAATTAAAAAAAAAATCGGCTTCACTGGTGGTGTAGAGGGTAAAGCATCTGCCTGCAATGTGGGAGACCTGAGTTTGATCCTCAGGTAGGGAAGATCTCCTGGAGAAGGAAATGGCAACCCACTGCAGTACTCTGGCCTGGAAAATTCCACAGACGGAGGAGTCTGCTAGGCTACAGTCCATGGGATCACAAAGATTAGCACACAACTGAGCAACTCCACACACATACACACACACAAAAAATGAAAATGCTGAGGCTCTGTTTTCACTATTTTCAGGTAATTACAATATCTTGCAATCATTTACAATCATCAGGTGCTAAAAACGATGTGTCAGCATGGCCTTCTTTCTTCATTTCTTTGTTTTGCATCACAAACAATGCTATTAAGCAATTATCAATCACATCTGACATTGCTTCTTTAAATATAAATTGAATTCCTACAACTTGCTTAAAAAGAATAACAAAAAAGAGGATATTTAGCTCAGTTCACTCAAGACTGATGGCCCCATGTCCTTAAGGAGGCAATGCAGAATGCTAACAATCAAAGAAAAACAAGCTGCCTGTTTTCTGCCAAACCTCTGAGGAAAGACTTCTTCCTGGTCACCTGATCCTTTTACTGGTATTTACAATGACCTGCCCTGTGTCTATATTAGGCCCTGAGGCACAGGTTCTCCCCCTTGGAGCTTCTTCCTGAGTACCTCCTGATAACCTCATACATAGAAGCACACAAGTCACTACTTTCTAAATGTCTTGATTCTAATTGACCACCTCTTCTCTCCATCCTCATTGCATCCTCAATTCAGGGCCTTACCATATCTTCTTTAATGTCCCTGTGTATAAACATGGGGCAACTGTACTTCATTCTCCATACATTTATGAGAGTGATTTATCTAAAATGTTAACCTAATCATATACCTTTCCCTATATGACAGTTTTGCTGTAGAACTGAGCAGAAGGGCTACATGAATAACTTGTTATTTTTGTTTTTTTTTCCTCTAACTACTTCCCTGGCATTTCATTTCTAAATTTTATCTAATTCTCTGCCCACCACCACCACAACTACTATAAAGAAAAATATTCATGGGCACGTTTTCACTTTCTAATATGAACTCTAGATCATTAAACCATATTGATGTTTTATTAACATCCATTAAACAACAGCAACTGTTTCATGATTTTTAGTCTTGATCTGTTATTCAGTTTCTAGAAAAATGATGTGGAAGCACTAAAAGCCACATTACAACCAGAGTATTAAGAATTTAAGCACACACAAAAACATTCTTAAAACAGATATAAAATAATTTCATTGCAGAAGGTAAAAACTTGGATATACCAAGCAACCATGGAGAGATCTGGTCCAAGCAAAAAAGAAGGGATAAAAAAAAAACAAAACTTAGAAACTTGACTTCAGTTTCATGGAGAGATTAAAAGTCAGGTTAACATCCACTTATTCAACAAATATTTATTAAGTGCTAGTAACGTGTAAATAAAAATTCTTGGCACTGAGAACATAACAGTCCCTCAACTCAAAAAACCTCACAGGCTAGTGAAGGAGACACCATAGCGTATACACTTATGACCTTGTATGGTAAATTTAGCAGTTAAGATTAGTCCTTGGTGTTTGTTTATGCTAATCCTTCCTTGCAATGCCTTTTCTTTTCCCCTCTATGTGCATGACATATACCCCTTAGTTGACAGAAAACAAGTTTCATCTCCTCCTTAAATCCTCTCTGAATTCTCATTTTTCAACCCCCATTATTTTTAACTTAATTGAATGCCCATTCTGATATGCACATATTGTCATTGGTTCTTATCTAAAGATAATCCTTGATGGCAGGCACTGACACTGGGGACATGGGTGTAGAAACCACAGGCACAGTTCCAGGTCTCATGGATATGGCAGGCTAGCATTGAAGACAGTCATTAAATACCAAATTATAAGTAAATGAAATGAGTACTATGATCCCAGGTTATGACATGATAACACAGAATTATAGCAACAATTTTGTATTACAGTATGAAAACAATATAAGGAAGGCCTCACATGGTGCCTCCTACATGGATTTTTTTCTCAGGCAGAGGTTTCAAGAAATTGTGGTTAATCACCAAAAAACTGTAGGAAATCTAACTTAAATCACATTGAATTTTAACTAATATGTACAGACAATCAATAATTTAAAATGTTTAAAACCAAAGTCTCCAAAATATCAAACTAATTTACAAACATGGAGCAAGTCTTATTCTTCTCGAAATAAGTTACTAGAGACTTTTCCTCTTTTTCATAAAGATCTTAAAGTTTAGAAATTATTAGTGATTTGTCAGTAAATAACATTCATTGAGAAATCACTGTTCTGTGGAATTTATAGAAATATAACAAATTAGAGTTCAGAGTACAGTTCCATACTTCAGCAACAGTTGAAAATAGGGAAAAAAGTGTCTAGTGCCCTAAGCAGGTTAAAACAATACAAATTAAACAATCTAATTCTAAGCAGTACCATACACTTCTAGCCAATGAAATATTAATCATTTTGGAAACTGAGGCCAGTGCCTTTATTTATGCATTTATAAAAATTCCCTAAAATTTTTTTCAAAAATCTTCTTACAAATACATTTTATTATGTCCCACATGTCTGGGGTAGGAAGAAAACAAACATAAGTTTACTGAATGGGAGTACTGGTACTATATATATCATGCCAGGGAGTTTAAGATCAGTTTTCAAACTCAATATTTTATTTCCCTCCCATTACTCTCTGCCTTAAACAAATCCAAGAATTAGCTACAAAATGATTCAATGAAGGATTGATAAAAGCCAGAATAAACAGGAAAAAGAGAAAGCTGTTATCATCAACCCCTATCACCTCTCTCTATAACTCTTCCTAAGTTAGACACATTATAGTGGGAAAAGCTATTCCATGATTAGTAGCAGTAGTAGTTAAGTCGCTAAGTCATGTCCAACTCTTGAAACCCCATGGACTGTAGTCTGTCAGGCTTTTCTGTCCATGAGATTCTCCATGCAAGAATGGAAAAATTAATTTTTTATTTTTTTTAAATTTATTTATTTATTTATTTTTAAATTTAACTTTACAATACTCTATTGGGTTNAGCTCCCTGTGTGATCCAGCAATTTCCCACTAGCTGTCTATTTCACGTAAGATAATGTGTGTGCTCCAATGCTTCTCGCTCTGTTCGTCCCACCCTCGCCTACCCCCGTTGAGCCTACAGTTCTGTTCTCTATGCCTTCATCTCTGTTCCTGCACTCAGCAACTGCTTTGGCTGGAAGAACAGGTTTGGGTGCCCCTATCTGAACTAGAATAAAGATGTGGAGAGGAGACAGGATTTGCCAAAAATGTGAGCCAGCTGCAGAATCACCATCTCCCTTTTAGCTCCCCCTGTCCACAACCTAAGTCTCTGTTATGGACTGAATATTTGTGTCCCTTTGCCATCCAAATTCATTTGTTGAATCTGTAATTCCCAGTGTGATGGTACTTGGAAGCAGGTTTAGATGAGGTGATGAGGGTGGAGCCCCCACAGTGCGATCTGTACCTTTATTAGAACAAGAGGCAGGAGCTCATTCTCTCTCCACCACATGAGGACACAGCGAGAAGATGGTGTCTGTAAGTCAGGAAGAGAGTCCTCACCCGGAACTGAATCTACTGGTAGCTTGATCTTAGACTTTACAGCTTTCAGAACTGCAAGTAGTGAGTATCTATCATTGGAGCCACCAGCCTATGGCATTTGTTAGAGCGGCCTTAGCTAAGACAGCCTCCTAAGGCCTGACACTCCAGTTCCCTTCCACGCCCCTTGCCTGGCGTGCCCTCCTTCTTGCCTCTTAACTCAAACCTCAACTCAAGTTCCAGCCTCAGGTGGCTTCGGGAGCAGTCTCCTCCCTTCCCCAGGACTTGGGTGTTCATCACCACCCCCAGAATTTAGTGAGCTGAGTAAGTCAGTCCTTGACTACTTTCAATTCTGCTTCTTCCTGCATCTGCTTCTACTGGCTGCATATGTTTTTCATCATATGTTAGTTTCATTTTTGTCCATTTTTAAAAAATATGACTTTTACACTCTATCTCAGGTGAGAATTCATGTTTCCCTCACTCTGCTCTGAGCTTCCTTGGGGCAGGGTCATCTCGGGGCCTCCCACAAGGCCCACACATATCACAGTAATTTCTTCTCCATAAGGCTCTACACTTCCATTAGCAGATCTCTCCCCTTCCCCTCATCTCCTGCTGTAATCACAACAGTGATAAAAACAAGAGAGTATTAGGAGTGTGGCTTATTGAGCACTTATTATGTCCTAGCGTGCGTGCATGCTAAGTCACTTCAGTTGTGTCTGACTCTGTGACCCAATGGACTGTAGCCCTCCAGGCTCCCCTGTCCATGAGATTCTCCAGGTAAGAATACTGGAGTGGGTTGCCATGCCCTTCTCCAAGGGATCTTCCCCACCCAGGGATTGAACCCATGTCTCCCATGTCTTCCTGTCTCATTGGCAGGTGAGTTCTTTACCACTAGT
This sequence comes from Neotragus pygmaeus, assembly GCA_006410875.1. Lineage (NCBI taxonomy): Eukaryota > Metazoa > Chordata > Mammalia > Artiodactyla > Bovidae > Neotragus > Neotragus pygmaeus. The sequence continues at coordinate 366,338 of SJYV01001803.1, forward strand.
GCTACCTAGGGACCCCATTATGTCCCAGGCATTGTGTCAGTTCTTTACATGAACCTTCTTGGATCCTTACAACAGACTGACAAAGATACCTTTACAGATAAGGAAACTGAAGCCTAGAAAGCAATTTGCTCAAAGTCAGAGAAAGCAAAGTAAAAAATGAGGCAGAGCTAGAACTTGAACTCAGCTCTGTTTGACTCCCAAGTCCGTGTTTCTAACCATTAACCCCCTTGGTCCCCAAAGGGGACCCTTAGCTCCGCTTGCCTTGAAGGCTGTGGTTTCGCCATCATACATTCATTCAAACTAGTGGAGATACCGAGTAAAGTGCTGGAGATTCGGAGGGGGTAAATAAGATAAAATTCCTGCTTGTATCTGAGACAGATTGCAGTTGTTCACTCCCTGACCTGTACCCACTCATATTTCACAGATCAATTCTTTTATGGGGTAACCTCTCCCCAGAGATGGGCTATAATTGGAGGCTCTGCTCTACCCTGGCCTGTGCCCTTAGCAAGGCCTGTCTACCCTTCTTTATGAAATTTGATTCTGAGCAGAGGGACAAGGCACTTGAAAGGATCAAGGTTCTATTTCCATCCCAGCAGTGACCTCATGCCCAGAATCTACTTTCTGGCTCCCTGGAGCATCCTTAGTTCATTCTCAAGGCCCATTCTCCAACCTCACATTGATTTCTTGAGCTCTGACATCCTTCCAATAAACTCCCTTGCTACTTAAGTTTGCCAGAGGCTGTCTCTGTCACTCACAACCAAGACACCCTGACCTGCACAGATAAGTGTGTGCAAACCAGGAGCACAGGGCAAGGGCGCCCAACTCAGCCTGAAGGGGTCAGGGAGGCTTTTTGGAAGAGGTGACACCCGAACACCTGAACTTGGAGGACAAATAAGAATTAGTGAGATTGGGAAAGGGATGCAGGATGGGTGCATAGGTAGAGGCAACGGTTTGCTCATAAAGGACAGCAGTCAGTAGCTCTAATTGGGTGCTTTCTCTCTTAGCTCCACAGTAACCCCGTGAGGCTGGTGCTGGCACTGCTCCCATTCATAGTCAAGGCTCAGCGGGGTTGTGTGATTTGGTCCAGGCTACCCAGCTAGTGAATGATGGAGATGGGATTTGAACCCAGTTTTTTCTAGCGACCTGATTTCATGTCAGGAGATTAACGGTCAGTCCTCGGAGAGCCAGGCAAGGGGCCCTCCTGGTTAGCCGGCCTCGTCTCTCCTGGGGCCGTGTTGCCATCTTGTCACGGGAGTCCCATCCCTGGCAATTTCTGGGTATTCTCTGGGGAGTCCTGCTCTGCACACTTGTGGGCCTAATGGTTGAGTTGTTTACTTTCCTCAGAAAAAGCTGTCATTCCTTTCTTTTCAGGAGTGTGGGCAATAGAAGAGCCAGCAGCAGGCCCTTGCTAATTGCCTTTGTTCAAAGATCTGAAGGCAGCCTCTGCTGTGGTCTGGGCAGCAGTGGGCTGCCGGCACTGGCCTCAGGGAAGAGGTGAGGGGGCTGGAAAAAGCAAAGAAAGTCTGAAATTCTGCCAAGAAAGGGAAGGAGGGCTTCCCAATGTCTGTGTGTGTGTGTGAAAGAGATGGAGGTTGGAGGTGAGGACATGAACTAGATTTCACAGCCTGAATTAACCTGTCTTCTCCCTAGCTCTTTCCTTTCTTCTGTCCCACTCCTTCATCCATTTATTCATTTATTTCTCTCCTTTCTTACACAGATGCCGTGAGCGCTTTAGGACATATTCAGTTAGAAGAACAGAAAATAAGGAGGGGAGCAAATTCACTACCCTGTCAAATTCACAGCCAACCACTGTTAACAATTTGCGATTGCCCAGTTTTATACTCTTTTGTAATCAGCCTTTTTTTCTTACAGTTTCATTTTTAAATTAAATTTAGTTTTATTTGTTTTGTATTTGTTTGACTGCGTCGGGTCTTGGTTGCTTCTTGCAGAATCTTCATTATGTTTGTGGGGATTTTTCATCATGGCACACGAGCTCTCTCAGTTGTGTCATGCAGGCTCTGGATTTCGTGGACTCAGTGGTACAGTGTTCAGGCTTAGTTGGCCCATGGCACATGGGATCTTAGTTGCCAGACCAGGGATCGAACTCACTTCCCCTGCATTACTGCTGCTGCTGCTGCGTCACTTCAGTCGTGTCCGACTCTGTGTGACCCCATAGACGGCAGCCCACCAGGCTCCCCCGTCCCTGGGATTCTCCAGGCAAGAACACTGGAGTGGGTTGCCATTTCCTTCTCCAATGCATGAAAGTGAAAAGTGAAAGGGAAGTTGCTCGTGTCCGACTTTTCGTGACCCCATGGCCTGCAGCCTACCAGGCTCCTCTGTCCATGGGATTTTCCAGGCAAGAGTACTAGAGTAGGGTGCTATCACCTTCTCCGCCTGCATCACTAGGTGGAATATTAACCACTGGACCACCAGGGAAGTCCTCCTATAATCAACTTTTAAAAACACTGAACACATAAAAGCACTGAAACAATATATTTTAAATATCTTCCTGTTGCAGGAATTTTGTTGGCTGCAGAGTATTTATTTTTGCAACTGTTTATTGAGTGTCTACTATGTGCCAGGCAAGCTTCCCACCCTGGTGGCTCAGATGGTGAAGAATCCGCCTGCAATGCAGGAGACATGGGTTTGATCCCTGGGTTGGGAAGATCCCCTGGAGGAGGGCATGGCAACCCACTCCAGTATTCTTGCCTGGAGAATCCCCGTGGACATAGGAGGCTGGTAGGCTGCAATCCATGGGGTCACAAAGAGTGGGACATGACTGAGCAACTAAGCCCAGCACAGCGCCTGTGCCAGGCAGGGCTCTTGAGGCTACTTCAATGAACAAATAGGCAAAAATCTCTGCCTTTCCATTAAAAGCCACACTGCTCACCATGACCTACAAGATCTCACACAGCCTGCCCGCTGTGTTCGGCCAGTAGCTGGCTTTCTTGACTGTCTGACAGCAGCTAGCGAAAGAATGAGATTACCTGTTTGGAGTGGCCAGGAAGCCAGGGGTCAGGGCCCTTTGAATCTTATTGTTGTTGTTCAGTTGCTCAGTTAGGTCTGCCTCTTTTCAACCCAATGGACTGCAGCATGCTAGGCTTCCCTGTCCTTCGCTATCTCCCAGAGTTTGCTCAAACTCCTGTCCATTGAGTCAATGATACCATCCAACCATCTCATCCCCTGCCACCTTCTTCTCCTCCTGCCCTCAATCTTTCCCAGCATCAGGGTCTTTTCCAATGTGTTGGCTCTTCGTTTCCTTTCTACTCTAGCTCACATCTGACTTGAAACTAGGTACACAACACAGGGATTGCAAAATGGACACAGTTCTTGTCCTGGAGGAGCTCACAGACATCTGGATGGCTTTTCCTGTTACAAATATGCTACAGTGAACACGAGAGGATCACATTGGTGGACTGTGGGAAGAGACGCTGCCGTTGGCTTGGGGAGATCTGGGAAGGCGGACGGCAGGTCATTCTGGGCTCAGGAGTATATTCCAAGAGTAAAGGAAGCTGGGCTCTGCTGCTTATTCGACTCTTAACCCTGAAGTCCTGGGAGGGTCTTGGGCCAAGTGTCATGCAGTGCTTTTCTGATAGAACTCCCTCTATAAAATGGGAATGGTGGTATGAGGTATACTTATCTCCAAGATAATTTTCTCCAAGAGGGATTTTCTCCAGTTTTCTTCTCTGGATGACTGCTTCCCATTTGTCAGAATTTCATGACTTACCCCATCATATAGTTTGTATAGGTTTCCATTTATTGACCCTCTCCTGTGCTCCAGGCACGGTCCAAGACAGTTTACATAATCTATCTCATTCGGTCCCATGAGGTAGGAATGCTTAAATGGCTTCCTTTAAAGATATGGAATCCAAACCTCACAGAGTTTGAACGACTCACCCAAGGTCACACAGCCAAGAAGGGGCAAAGCGAAAATACCTACACAGGTCTGTCGAGTACAGAGCAGGTGTGCTTTCTACTTTACTAGATGTGCTAAAATAACCAATTCCTTTTATTGGGCAATTCTCTCAGGATAAAGCAAAAACTCTTCAGAAAGAGCTTAGCATTGCAAAACCAAGCATCCTGGAATGAAACGGTGAAAAACACATCTCAAAAGAACATAACAAGGTTTGTAAAAAATGTGTCTCCTTTCATTGTTTTTCTTTTTTCCTCATTATGAAAGCAATTCATGTTCACTGTGGAAATTTGGAAAATCCAGCAAAGTATAAAAAAGAAAATAAAAATCACCCTAATCTTATTATAGAAAGAAAATTGCTGTTAACATTTGTTTTATATCCTCCCAGCATTTTTCATATGCCTAAATGTACATATATATATTTTTAACTTAATTGGGATTGTCCTGCCAAATTGCTTTCTAGAAAGGTTGAACTAATTTACAATTCCACCAGCAGAGTTTGAGAGTGCTTCCTTTACCCAGGCCAGTATAGAGGTTTTCTTTTTGTCTTTGCTAATTTAATAGATTTAAATCCAGTGACTTGTTTCTATTTGCATTTCTTTGATTATTGAAAAGGCTGAGTTAAAAAAAATCATAAGCTTATTAGACATGTGTATTTATTNTGGATGTGAGTCTGAGTGAACTCCAGGAGTTGGTGATGGACAGGGAGGCCTGGCATGCTGTGATTCATGAGGTTGCAAAGAATTGAACATGACTGAGCAACTGAACTGAAGCCAGATTTATAACAAATGCTTGTAAAGCAACTATATTCCAATAAAAATTAATAAGAAATGGTAAAGAAACTTCTTAAGGTAGGAAACTCAAGAGAATTAAAAAAACTATAAAAAACCCAATACATTTAAGAAAATAGTATTAATAATAGGAACATACATAATGACAATTACCTTATGTGTAAATGAATGAAATGCTTCAACCAAAAGGCACAGACTGGCTGAATGGACCAAAAAACCAGACCCCCTATAAATGTCTACAAGAGACCCACTTCAGACCTAGGGACACATGCAGACTGAAAGTGAGGGGATGGAGAAAGATATTCCATGAAAATGGAAATCAAAAGAGGTTTGGAGTAGCAGTACTCATCTCAGACAAAACAGACTTTAAAATAAAGGCTGTTGCAAGAGACAATGAAGGGCTCTACATAATGATCAAGGAATCAATCTAAGAAGAGGATTGAACAGTTGTAAACATTTATGCACCCAACATAGGAGCACCTGAATGCATAAGGCAAATGCCAATAGCCATAAAAGGGGATAGTAATACAATAATAGTGAAGGACTTTAGCATCCCACTTACACCAATGGATAGATCACCCAGACAGAAAATTAATAAGGAAACACAAGGCTTAAATGATACATCAGACCAGATAGACTTAATTGATATTTATAGAATATTCTATCTGAAAGCAACAGAATACACTTTCTTCTCAAGCTGCACATGGAACATTCTCCAGGATAGATGATATCTTGGGTCATAAATCAAGCCTCAGTAAATTTAAGAAAATTGAAATTGTATCAAGCATGTTTTTCTGACTACAATACTATGAGATTAGAGATCAATTGTAAGGAAAAAAAAAACTATAAAATCACAAACACATGGAGGCTAAACAATATGCTACTACATAATCAAGAGATCACTGAAGAAATCAAAGAGGAAATTAAAAAAAAATACCTAGAAACAAATAACAATGAACCATGATGACCCAAAACCTATGGCATGCAGCAAAAGAAATTCTGAGAGAGAAGTTCATAGTGATACGGTCCTACCTCAAGTAACAAGGAAAATCTCAAATGAATGATTGAAACTTAGACCTAAAGCAACTAGAGAAGGAGGAACAAATGAAACCCAAAGTTAAAAGGAAAGAAATCATACAGATCAGAACAGAAATAAATGCAATAGAAACAAAGAAAAGCAATGGCAAACAATAATGAAACTAAAAGCTGGTTCTTTGAGAAGATAAACAAAATAGGTAAACCTTTAGCCAGACTCATTGAGGAAAAAAAAAAGGGAGAGATCTCAAATCAATAAAATTAGATATGAAGAAGGAGAAGTTAAAACTGAAACAGAAATACAAAGGATCATAAGAGACTATTGCAAGCAACTATATGCCAATAATATATTCTAGGACAACCTGGAAGAAATGAACAAATTCTTAGGAAAGTACAACCTTCCATGACTAACCCAGGAAGAAAGAGAATATGAACAGAATGATCACAAGGAATGGAATTGAAACTGTGCTTAAAATCTTCCAGCAGACAAAAGTCCAGGACCAGAAGTCTCCACAGGCTAATTCTATCAAACATTAAGAGAAGAACTGACACCTTTCCTTCTCAAACTCTTTCAAAAGTTCACAGGAGAAATACTCCCAAGTTCATTCTATGAGGACATCATCACCTGACACCAAAATCAGACAAAGATATCACCAAAAAAAGAAGAAAAAAGAACATTACAGGCCAATATCACTGAAATTTATCATAGAAAAATCCTCAACAAAATTCTAGCATACAGAATCCAACAACATATTAAAAAGATCATACACCATGATCAAGTGGGATGTATGCCAAGGATGTATGGATTCTTCAATACATGCAAATAAATCCATGAGAAATACCATATTAACAAACTGAAGAATAAAAACCATATGACTGTCTCAATATGCAGAAAAAGCTTTTGGCAAGATTTAACGCCAATTTATGATAAAAACTCTTCAGAAAGTGGGCATAGAGGGAAGCTACATCAATGTAATAAAGGCTATTTCTGACAAATCCACAGCAAACATCATTTTCAATGGTGAAAAACTGAAAGCATTTCCTCTAAGATCACAAACAAAACAAGGATGTCCACTCTCACTACTATTATTCAAGATAGTTTTGGAAGTCCTAGCCACGGCAAGCAGAGAAGAAAAAGAAATGAAAGAAATTCAAACTGTAAAAGAAAAAGTAAAACTGTCACTTTTTTGCAGATGATAGGATACTGCTGCTGCTAAGTTGCTTCAGTCGTGTCCGACTCTGTGCAGCCCCATAGACGGCAGCCCACCAGGCTCCCCCGTCTCTCCAGGCAAGAACACTGGAGTGGGTTGCCATTTCCTTCTCCAATGCATGAAAGTGAAAAGTGAAAGGGAAGTTGCTCAGTCGTGTCTGACTCTTCACGACCCCATGAACTGCAGCCTACCGGGCTCCTCCATCCATGGGATTTTCCCAGCAAGAGTACTGGAGTGGGGTGCCATCACCTTCTCCAGATATGATACTATACATAGAAAATTCTAAAGATGCCACCAGAAAACTACTAGAGCTAATCAATGAATTTGATAAAGCCAGACACAATATAATTCTTGGATGAAAACAGGCAGAGCATTTCTTGACACAAATCACAGTAAGATATTTTTTGCTCTACCTCCTGGAGTAATGCAATGGCACCCCACTCCAGTACTCTTGTTTGGAGGATTCCATGGACGGGGGAGCCTCGTGGGCTACAGTCCATGGGGTCGCTGAGAATTGGACACAACTCAGTAACTTCACTTTCACTTTTGCTTTCATGCATTGGAGAAGGAAATGGCAACCCACTTCAGTGTTCTTGCCTGGAGAATCCCAGGGATGGTGGAGCCCGGTGGGCTGCTATCTATGTGGTTGCACAGAGTCGGACATGACTGACGCGACTTAGCAGTAGCAGCTGGAGTAATGAAAATAAAGACAAAAATAAACAAATGGGACCTAGTTAAATTTAAAAGCTTTTGCACAGCAAAAGAAACCATAAACAAGATGAAAAGACAAACCTCAGAATGAGCGAAAATAACTGCAAGTGAAGTAACTGACAAAGGATTAATCTCCAAAATATATAAACAACTCATGCAGCTCAATACAAAACAAACAAACAACCCAATCAAAAAATGAGCAGAAGACCTAAACAGACATTTCTCCAAAGAAGACTTACAGATGGCCAATGAACATGTGAAAAGATGCTCAAACATCACTAATTATTAGAGAAAGGCAAATCAAAAACAACAGTGAGATATCACCTCACACCAATCAGAAGGGCCATCATCAAAAAAATCTACAAACAATAAATGCGATGGGAATATAAACTGATATAGTCATTACAGAGAGCAGTATGGAAGAGCCTTAGAAAACTAAAAATAGAACTACCATTCAGTTCAGTTAGGTTCAGTTGCTCAGTCATGTCCAACTCTTTGTGACCCCATGAATCACAGCATGCCAGGCCTCCCTGTCCATCACCAACTGCTGGAACTTACTCAGACTCATGTCCGTCGAGTCAGTGATGCCATCCAGCCATCTCATCCTCTGTTGTCCCCTTCTTTCCTGCCCCCAATCCTTCCCAGCATCAAGGTCTTTTCCAATGAGTAAACTCTTCACATGAGGTGGCCAAAGTACTAGAGTTTCAGCTTTAGCATCATTCCTTCCAAAGAAATCCCAGGGTTGATCTCCTTCAGAATGGACTGGTTGGATCTCCTTGCAGTCCAAGGGACTGTCAAGAGTCTTCAACACCACAATTTAAAAGCATCAATTCTTCAGCGCTCAGCTTTTTCTTCACAGTCCAACTCTCACATCCATACATGGCTACCGGAAAAATCANCAATACTTTGGCCATCTGATGTGAAGAACTGACTCATTTGAAAAGACCCTAATGCTGGGAAAGATTGAAAGCAGGAGGAGAAGGGGCAGACAGAGGATGAGATTGTTGGATGGTGTCACCCACTCTATAGATATGAGTTTGGGTAAGCTCCAAGAGTTGGTGACGGACAGGGAAGCCTGGCATGATGCAGTCCATGAGGTCACGAACAGTCAGACATGACTGAGAGACTGAACTGAACGGAAGCATTTTTGAGAGGGTGTTAAAGCACTGTGAAGTGGTAGCTATGAATAAAGTCTAATAGACTTGAGTTGCAAACCCAACACCAAGGTTCATAACAAAACAATTTGGTGCAAAGTAATAAAATAAGCCTATTTCATTTCACCGCTTCAAAGATTAAATGAGATAATAATGCAAACTCTGAGCATCATGCCTGAGAAACAATCAGCATGACTGACATATGATCAACACAATTGTATTTATTTTTATACAATTATAAAATTATATAAATTTTATATAATTTATGAAGACTTGGGATTTGGTACCACGTTGGTTGTTCTGTTATGGAAAACAGATACTGAAACCACCCACCCTGTCCAGACACCATAGTAACCATTTGCGTGAGTTACTTTACAAACGGAGATCCCAGTAAGCAACATAGAACTAACAAACCACCACTAACCAGAAGAATTTGGGAAAGGCCAAAAGGATGCCGTGTGTCCTACACCTCCCAGAATCCTCCTCACTGGGATTCATCTTGGTTAAGCAATGAGTGCACCAGCAGGAAGGATCCTGAATCAGAATGATTGAGCAGAGACAACTTGGAACTAATCCCATCACCATAAACTCTGAGACTGCGAGCCATTTGGCAGAGCAGTTCTCCTGGGTTCCTTTACCCTCCTGTTTTCTGCCTGGACTCCCTTTCCCAATAAAGTCTGTTGCTTTGTAGCACATGTGTCTCCTTGGACAATTCGTTTCTGTGGGTTACATAAGAGTCCACTTTTGAGCCCTGGAAGGAGTGCCCCTTCTTGCAACAGTTTGGCTTATAAATTCAATTTTCAACCCACTCTACTAATTTAGAATCATTGTCATTGTTGTAGGTAAATTTGTAAACATATTCCTTTTACTCTCCACCTCCAAATGACTAGAACCATTGTTTCTCTCTTTTATGGGATCTTTAGTATTTAAAATCTATGCCACATAATACTGTCTAAAATGCTGTATAGTTATTAGAACTATGTGTATTTTTATAGTGGGCTTTCTCATCCCTGCAATGAAATCTTACACTTCTCAAGAGAGAGAAATATTACCACTTGATTCCTCTCAGCAGATGTAAATTTACTGTGAAGTTAAAGAAGCTCCTGCCTTGTACAGGCTCCTTCAGAAATGCTGGAAGAGGACCATCAATGTGTTTACAAGAATAGACGGTTTGTCAAAATTTGTGAAAGCAACATATTTTCCTTTAAGAATTTTCTTCTAAGTAGATTGGCTTTAGGCCATATAAAATCTGTATCTATTGCCACCACTGGGCATGAAATCAAAGAGAGAATTCATGTATTTGTAAATTTGCCTCCAGCTTGAAAATCTTTGATATTCTAATTTTTTTGAAACAAATTCAATTACAGGTTCACCAGAGCAGGTTTGCAGTTCACAGTATATCTTGACTGAGTGCATAATTTCAGCAAAGACAAAAGGGCAGCTGGTCTTAGAGTTGACAATAAAAATAATGTTTAGATTTTGGATGGGGAAGTGAAATCAGAGATATTGGGGACTGTCAGCTTTGGGGAGATATTTTTAAAATAAACATAAATTTGATACAAGAAAAATAACATATGGAAAGGTGATGAACAGATAATTATTTGTCTTTAAAAATAGGGAGTATTTTTGGGGGTGAGAGAGAGAGAGAACTGAATCCTCGAACATGCCAATAAAAGTAATAGTAATAATAACAATAAAATGGTATCAACAATAAGCAGGGTGCTAAATGCTTTAAAAAAAATATCTCTAAACTCTAAACAACTGTCAGGCAGGTATTAATATTCCTGTTTCATATATAAGCTAATTGATACTTAAATATTTGCACATGATCATACAGCTATTTAAAGATAAGCCAGTGCCTCCCTGGTGGCTCAGTGGTAAAGAACCTGCCTGCCAGTGCAGAAGACATCCCTGATCCAGGAAGATCCCACAGGCTACGAAGCAACTAAGCCTATGTATCACCACTATCGAGCCTGTGCTGTAAAACCTGAGAACAACAACTGCTGAAGACTGTGTGCCCTAGTGCCTATGTTCCATAATAAGAGAGCTCACTGCAATGAGAAGCCCATTTACAGCAACTAGAGAAAAGCCCACACAGCAACCAAGATCCAGCATAGACAAAAATAAATAAATAATTTTCAAAAAAGACACAGTTCTATATTTGACTCTTAACTATTGCACCTATTGCATGTATGGGGTATTTCAAAACTGAGAGTCCCGGCTTTTAAAAGTAGGAAAGTCATTAGAAAATTTGTTTATTCATCATGAGCTTATTCCTAAGACTACATTTCTTAGCTGTATTTTAGTGAAATAAGATCTAGGTTCTGGAAACCAATAAACTCTGGGTATATGATGCAACAACTTAAAATATTTTGTATTTGTATTAAGCAATAATTTTTAATGCTTTTAAATTTAATTGAAATTAAAATTTAATTAAAATTTAATTTAAAAGTAAATACTTTTAAATACTTAATATTTGTATTAAGTAATAATTTTTTACAGCAGTTAGTAGAGTGCTTACTAGGACAAAACAATAGATGTGACATAGTTTTTAACTTGGCTGCTTTTCAAATTAGCTTTAAAAATGATCTCTGACTTACCTCTCATCTCAGAATTGAGTCTGACATGCTATGCACTAAAAACAATGTGCATTTTTTTCTATATATCTTTTCATTATGTTGTCAATATTAATTAGTGTATATTTTTTCTGGCCTCTCTCAAATACTCTAAAATTATTTTTATAAATTATTTCTTGGGGATTTATGAGCATGATGCATTTCCTATAGATATGAAATGAAGACAGCCATTTTTATTCAATTAACTTAAAAATCATTGTGGCAATGTCCTGAGTGCATGTGTGTTCAATCGAATCCCACTCTTTGTGACTACATGGACTGTAGCCTGCCAGGTTCATTTGCCCATAGAATTTTCCAGACAAGAATATTGGAGTGGGTTGCTATTTCCTTCTCCAGGGGATCTTCCTGACCTAGGGATTGAACTCATGTCTCTTGTGTCTCCTGCATGGGCAGGTAGATTCTTTACCACTGAGCCACCTGGGAAGCCCCAACTCCCTGAGCACAGAAGGATAAACATGAGACAGCATATTCCCTCAAATTGTTCCCAATCTAGTGCAATTATTGTCAAATAGAGTGTTCATGGGAAGCAGCTTGGATGTGTTTGAATTTGTGGAGAAACAGTCTCCAGAGGGTTGCTATTCTAAGTGGCTCAGTGGTAAAGAATCCACCTGCCAATGCAGGAGACACAGGAGACTCAGGTTTGACCCCTCGGGAAGAACCCCTGGAGGTCGAAATGACAACCTACTCCAGTATTTTTGTCTGGGAAATCACATGGACAGAGGGGCCTGGCTGGCTACGACAGTCTATGGGGTTGCAAAGAGTTGGACACAACTGAGCACACAGGCACACAGTTCCCAGAGAGAACCTTAGTTATAACATTGAAATTGAGGCTAAGGAATCTATCTACATTTTTAAGAAGTACTCCAGTGATTACTATGTGGTTTGTTCTTACTTTGAGAAATTGATCTAATAAAAAAGACAGACACATATACAACTTATTGCAATATAAAATACACTAAAATAAGCACAGTAAAAGTTATAATGTAAGAAAAGAATAATTCTTTTCTCACCTTTTCTGGATAAAAGAAATCACTGTTACAGTCAGTCTTCATTCACAAAGAGAATTCAGACAAAGATACAAGCTTTAATAAAAAAGTTACCTTCCTTTATCCACATATAAAATTATTTATAATTTGATATATATATAAAATATATATAATATATCCCATACTGCTGACTAAAATAAACTAATCCAATCTACAGACATAACTTTCTGCTAAGTCATATTTCATTGTGTATATACATAGGGACATTTTCCACCAACTTGCCTTCTTATTTAGTAATATTTATTTCTTTCTAGACTCTATCTGGATGTTTTATGCTAGTGTATTAGGAGCCTGGCATAGTGCAGTCTATGGGTCAAAAGGAGTTGGACATAACTGGGCGACTGAACAACAACACAATAGGAGCCTACTGAAACTCTGGCGTTTTAAACATATAACTGGAAATGAAATCAGTAAATCAATAAAGTCAAATGTGTTACAAATCCACACAAAACAGAGACATAAGGCATCTGAATGAAAGTGAAAGCCATTGTGAGTAACCAACTGTGGATGCCCAATGGGAAATACTCATGGTTTTGTGTCTAGTCTTTATCCAATGTGGACTTTACACTTGGCTGAAAGAGAGGCTCTTATTCCAGCATAGCTAGAGGCTGATTATGTTAGGCTGGCTACATCTAGATGAAATTCACTGGATTTATGTAAGCTTTATTACCTGAACCAAAAGGGGAATGAAGAGTTACATCAACGTTAGAATGTTAAAAAGGCATAGCTTTTGGAGTAAAATCAATAGCTGAAATCAGTTGAAGCATCAGTAGATTAATTATCTGCAATATGTTTCATGTATTTCTGTCAATTATCATTTCCAACCAGCAAACAAATTATGTTCTATTTCACTCATTTTAAATCTCATAAAAGGGAAAATAAAATTGTAATTCATTGCACACTTATTTAAAGAGCAGTTTCTCTATAATTTGAATATGCTCTTTCTGCAGAATAGATTGCAAACACCATAGATTAGGAGTCCTATCTCCCCATAGCCTTTGGCATGGTGAAGTGTGTGTGTGTGCTAAGTCATGTCCAACTCTTTGCAGCCCCATGTACTGTAGTTTGCCAGGCTCTTCTGACCATGGAATTTTTCAAGCAACAATACTGGAGTGGGGCACCACTTTCTACTTCAGGGAATCCCAAAGATTGAACCCATGTCTCTTACATCTCCTGCATTGGCAAGTGTGTTTTTGCCATTAGCGTTAACTGGGAAGCCCAGGCATGATGGGGGGTTCATTGTTACTTATGTTTACTGAACTGATGAATAAAACAATTGCTTAATACAAAAATAAACATGTAGACATTAGACATGCAATAAGATATTCTTTTTTTTTTTAATCTTTGGAGCTTGTTTTTGAGCTACATATCCATACAAATCTAAAGTAAATAAAAAATATAATTTGGATATGGAAAGCTTTTCTTGTATGACAGAATATACTCCTTTTGGTTAGATTGTACTATTTTTATAAGAGTCAAGTTTGTGGCTTTCCACTATTTTTATTAAATGTATTTCTTATAATATGTCAAAATCTTCACAGATATAGTAGCATCATTACGAGAGAAAAAAACCTCATATAACTACATAAAAATGTAAGAGGGGTTCTCTAGCATCTAAGAAGATACTTCTAATTACTCAAGACTTCAGTGATGTCTCCTCCTGTATGATTCTACATACCACTTACCACTTGAGGATATATTTTCATTGAGTTTTCCATTTGCTGGGTCTCATCTAACCTCACATGCTATCAATTCATCAAAGGCAGAGACTACACTTTCTCTTAAAAATAACTTCTATATTGTCCATGTCTCAATCACTGAGATTGTATAAAGTCTCTATATCATCTAATTAATAACTTTTCCAGGTATGCCCACTACTGGGACTGGAAGAGTTATCTCTGATATGCTTCTTGAATTTTATCATTTTCCTTCAACTCACACTGAAAGTTGTGATTGCATTTACCATGACAAAAAACAGAAATATAAGTAAAAACTGACTCATTTAAATTTAAGAGCCTGAGACCAACTGTTGCCATTTTAAGAAGTGACACTGAGAAAAGAGCTGATCAAGAGACAGAATTTCTTCGAGATAGGTTTTGATTTCTGATTAAAAACTGTAATTACAAAAGATCTGTTGACTTTTATAGTTTTTCTATTTTTTCGGTGATTACTTTGCAAAGTTTTTACAAACTCTTTTATAATAGAGAAGGTACTAAATATTTGTTACATATGTGAAAATTCTTTTTACTGTTGATTCCTCATTTATTTAAAGTATTTTTAAATTATTTTTAAAAACTGAAAAATATCTTTGAGGATCTATAGGAATAGAAATACTTTACACAACCTAAAATTTTAATTCAATAAGCAAAAAATTATGAAAATTCTAATTATTAAATTGTAATCAACTTCATATAGTGCTAACATTTGACAGAGAGCTGACCATTTAGATTCTGCTGGAGTCACTAAAATGGCATTCTGTTGAGTTCACTGCAAACTTTTCTACTTATGTGACTAAATTAATATATATCTCACTGATATATCATACTGTAGTGAATTTTCAGAATGGTGTGACCAAGATTTCTTTTTAAAAAGTCTTTAACTCTGTTCTTGGATTTTCTTTTTGAAATCTGAAGTAATCGAGTATCAGTTCAGTTTGGTTCTATGACTCAGTCATATCTGACACTGAGATGCCATGGAATGCAGCACCCCAGGCCTCTGAGTACATCACCAACTCCTGGAGTTTACTCAAACTCATATCCACTGAGTTGATGATGTGATCCAATCATCTCATTCTCTGTCATCCTGTTCTCTTCCTGCCTTCAATCTTTCCCAGCATCAGGGTCTTTTCCAACTAGTCAGTTCTTTGCATCAAGTGGCCAAAGTATTGGAGTTTCAGCTTCAACATCAGTCCTTCCAATGAATATTCAGAATTCATTTCTTTTAGGATGGACTTGTTGGGTCTCCTTGCGTCCAAAGGATTCTCAAGAGTCTTCTTCAACACCGCAGTTCAAAAGTATCAATTCTTCAGCACTCAGCTTTCTTTATAGTCCAAATATCACATCCATACATGATTACTGGAAAAACCATAGGCTTGACTAGATGGACTTTTGTTGGCAAATTAATGTCTCTGCTTTTAATATGCTGTCTAGGTTGGTCATAAATTTTCTTCCAAGGAATAAGAGTCTTTCTATTTCATAGCTGCAATTGCCATCTGCAATGATTTTGAAGCCCCCCAAAATAAAGTCTGTTACTGTTTTCCAGTCTGTTTGTCATGAAGTGATGTGATCATACGCCATGATTTTTTCTGAAATTAAACCAGCTCTTTCTCCTCTTTCACTTTCATCAAGAGGGTCTTCAGTTCTTCTTAGCTTTCTGCCTTAAGGATGGTGTCGTCTGCATATTTGAGGTTATTGATATTTCTCCCGGCAATCTTGAGTCCAGCTTGTTCTTCATCCAGCCCAGTGTTTCTCATGATGTACTCTGCATTTAAGTTAAATAAGCAGGGCAACAATATACAGGTTTGATGTACTCCTTTCCTGATTTGGAACCTGTCTGTTGTTCCATGACCAATTCTAACTGCTGCTTCCTGACCTGCATACAGATTTCTCAGGAGGCAGGCCAGGTGGTCTCGTATTCCTATCTCTTTCGCGATTTTCCACAGTTTCTTGTGATCCACACAGTCAAAGGCCTTGGCATAGTCAATAAAGCAGAAATAGATGTTTTCTGGAACTGTCTTGCCTTTTCGATAATCCAACAGATGTTGGCAATTTGATCTCTGGTTCCTCTGCCTGTTCTAAAACAAGCTTGAATATCTGAAAGTTCACAGTTCATGTATTGTTGAAACCTGGCTTGGAGAACTTTAAGCAGATGAGTGCAATTGTGCAGTAGTTTGGAAATTCTTTGGCATTGTCTTTCTTTGAGATTGGAATGAAAACTGATCCTTTCTAGTCCTGTGGCCACTGCTGAGTTTTCCAGATTTGCTGGCATATTGAGTGGAGAACTTTCATAGCATCATCTTTCAGGATCTGAAGTAATTCAACTGGAATTCCATCACTTCTACAAGCTTTGTTTGTAGTGATGCTTTCTAAGGCCCACTTGACTTCACATTCCAGGATGTCTGGCTCTAGGTGAGTGATCACACCATCGTGATTATCTTGGTCATGAAGACCTTTTTTGAATACTTCTTCTGTGTATTCTTGCCACCTCTTATTAATATCTTCTGCTTGTGTTAGGTCCATACCATTTCTGTCCTTTACCGAGCCCATCTTTGCATGAAATGTTCCCTTAGTGTCTCTGATTCTCTCAAAAAGATCTCTAGCCTTTCCCATTGTGTTGTTTTCCTCTATTTCTTTGCATTGATCGCTGAGGGAGGCTTTCTTATTTCTTCTTGCTATTCTTTGGAACTCTGCATTCAGATGCTTATATCTTTCCTTTTCTCCTTTGCTTTTCACTTCTCTTCTTTTCACAGCTATTTGTAAGGCCTCCCCAGACAGTCATTTTGCTTTTTTGTATTTCTTTTCTATGGAGATGGTCTTGATCCCTGTCTCCTATACAATGTCACGAACCTCCATCCATAGGAACTCTATCTATCAGAGCTAGTCCCTTAAATCTATTTCTCACTTCCACTGTATAATCATAAGGGATTTGTTTTAGGTCATACCTGAATGGTCTAGTTGTTTTCCCTATTTTCCTCAATTTAAGTCTGAATTTGTCCCAAGGAGTTCATGATCTGAGCCGCAGTTAGCTCCTGGTGTTGTTTATCCTGGCTGTATAGAGCTTCTCCATCTTTAACTGACATAAAAGGAGAAACTGACAGTAACACACTTGAACACCCCACTCATACCAATGGAGAGTTCATCAAAACAGAAAATTAATAAGGAAACACAAGTCTTATTTGATACTTTAAATGAGATGGATCTCACTGATATCTTTAGGACATCCCATAAAAACTCAAAAGAACACAACTTCTACTCAAGTGCACATGGAACATTCTCCAGGATAGTCTGCATCTTGGGTCAGGAATCAAACCTCAATAAGTTTAAGAAAATTTAAATTGTATCAAGCATCTTTGGCCACAATGCTATAAGACTAGATATCAATTACAAAAAAAAAATGAAAAACCTGTAAGAAACACAAACACATGGAGATTAAACAACATGTTTCTAAATAGCCAACAGGTTACTGAAGAAATCAAAAGCAAAAAAAAAAAAAATCTAGAAACAAATGACAATGAAGACACAACAATGCAAAACCTATGGGATGCAGCAAAAGCAGTTCTAAGAGGGAAGTTTATAGCAACACAATCCTACCTCAAGAAATAAGAAAAACATAAAATAGAAAATCTAACTTTATGCCTAAAGATACTGGGAAAAGAAGAAGAAAAAAAAAAACAACCCAAAATTAGTAGAAGGAAAGAAACCATAAAGTTTGGAGCAGAAATGAATGAAAAAGAAATGAAAGAGGGTTCCCTTTTCTCCACATCCTCTCCAGCATTTATTGCTTGTAGACTTTTGGATCGCAGCCATTCTAACTGGTGTGAAATGGTACCTCATTGTGGTCTTGATTTGCATTTCTCTGATGATGAGTGATGTTGAGCATCTTTTCATGTGTTTGTTAGCCATCTGTATGTCTTCTTTGGAGAGATGCCTATTTAGTTCTTTGGCCCAGTTTTTGATTGGGTCATTTATTTTTCTAGAGTTGAGCTGCATAAGTTGCTTGTATATTTTTGAGATTAGTTGTTTTTTCAATTGCTTCATTTGCTATTGTTTTCTCCCATTCAGAAGGCTGTCTTACTTATAGTTTCCTTTGTTGTGCAGAAGCTTTTAATTTTCCAGAATTGAAAGAGACACATGTACCCTAATGTTCATTGCAGCACTGTTTATAATAGCCAGGACATGGAAACAACCTAGATGTCCATCAGCAGATGAATGGATAAGCAAGCTGTGGTACATATACACAATGGAGTATTACTCAGCCATTAAAAAGAATACATTTGAATTAGTTCTAATGAGATGGATGAAACTGGAGCCGATTATACAGAGTGAAGTAAGCCAGAAAGAAAAACACCAATACAGTATACTGACACATATATATGGNGATTCAGGATTGGGAGCTCGTGTACACCTGTGGTGGATTCATGTCGATGCACGGCAAAGCCAATAGAGTCTTGTAAAGTAAAATAAAGTAAAAAAAAAAAAAAAAAGGAAACGAAAGAAACAATAGTAAATATTAATAAAACTAAAAGCTGGTTCTTTCAGAAGATAAAGAATACTGAAAAACCATTAGCCAGACTCATCAAGAAAAAAAGAGAGAAGAATCAAATCAAATATTAGAAATGAAAAAGGAGAGGTTACAAGAGACAATGCAGAAATACAAAGGATTAAAAGAGATAATTATGAGCAACTACATGGAATTAAAATAGATAACCTGGAAGAAATGGACAGATTTTTAGAAATGTTCAATTTTCCAAGACTGAACCAGAAAGAAATAAAAATTATAAATGACCCAATTACAAGCACTGAAATTGAAGCCGTGATCAAAAATCACCCCAAAACAAACGCTCAGGACCAGAGGGTTTCACAGGAGAATTCTATCAAACATTTAGAGAAGAGCTAATGTCTATCTTTCTAAAACTCTTTCAAAAAATTTCAGAGGAAGGAGCACTTCCAAACTCATTTTACAAGGCCACCATCGCCCTGATCCCAAAACCAGACAAAGACAGCATACACAAAAAAGAAAACTACAGGCCGATATCACTGATGAACATAGATGCAAAAATCCTCAACAAAATTTTAGCAAACAGAATTCAGCAACACATCAAAAAGCTTATACACCATGATTCAGTTGGGTTTATTACAGGGATACAAAGATTCTTCAATATAAGAAAACCAGTCAATGTGATATACCATATTAACAAATTGAAAGATAAAAACCATATGATCATTTCAATATATGCAGAAAAAGCCTTTGACAAAATTCAGTACCTATTTATGATTAAAACGTCAAAAAATGGGCATAGAAGAAATCTATTTTAACATAGGAAAGGCCATACATGATAAGCCTACAGCAAACATTATTCTCAATGGTGAAAAACTGAAAGCATTCCCCCTAATATCAGGAAAAGCAAGGGGGTTCACTTTCGCCACTATTATTTAACATAGTTCTGGTAGTTATGCTACAACAATCAGAGAAGAAAAAGGAATCCAGATTGGAAAAAAAAAGAAGTAAAGCCTTCACTGTCTGCAGATGACATGATACTGTACATAGAAAACCCTAAAGATAGTATCTGAAAATTACTAGAGCTGATGAGCACTGAATTTAGCAAAGTTGCAGGATACAAAATCAATACACAGAAATCACTTGCATTTTATATACTAACAATTAAAAAATCAGAAAAAGCAATTAAGGAATCAATCCCATTCACCATTGCAGCAAAAATAAATAAATATCTAGGAATAAACTTACCTAAGGAGACAAAAGAACTGACACAGAAAATTATAAGACATTAATGAACAAAATCAAAGATAACATAAACAGATGGAGAGATATTCCATGTTCCTGGGTAGGAAGAATCAATGTTGTCAAAATGACTATACTAACAAATGCAATCTACATATTTAATGCAATCCCTATCAAACTACCAATGGCATTTTTCACACAACTAGAACAAAAAAATTCACAATTCATATGGAAACACGAAAGACCCCAAAAAGCCAAAGCAGTCTTGAGAAAGAAGAATGAAGCTGGAGGAATCAAGCTTCCTGACTTCAGGTTATACTACAAAGCTATAGTCATCAAGTCAGTACAGCACTGGCAAAAAAACAGAAATATAGACCAATGGAACAAGATAGAAAGCCCAAAAATAAACCCATGCACCTATGGATACTCTATTTTTGACAAAGGAGGCAATAATTTACAATAGGGCAAAGACAGCCTCTTCAATAAATGGTGCTGGGAAAACTGGACAGCTACATGCAAAAGAATGAAATTAGAACACTTCCTAATGCCATACAGAAAGATAAACTAAAAATGAATTAAAGACCTGAATGTAAGACCAGAAACTATAAAACTCTTAGAGGAAAACATAGGTAGAACACTCAATGACATAAATCAAAGCAAGATCCTCTATGATGAACTACTTAGAGTAACGAAAATAAAAACAAATGTAAACAAGTAGGACCTGATTAAACTTAAAAGCTTTTTCACAGCAAAGGAAACAATAAGCAAGATGGAAAGACAACTCTCAGGATGGGAGAAAATGATAGCAAATGAAACAACTGACAAAGGATTAATTTCCAAAACATACAAGCAGCTTATATAACTCAATACCATAAAGACAAAGAGCCCAATCAAAAAGTGGAAAAACGACCTAAAAAAAACATTTCTCCAAAGAAAACATACAGATGGCAAACAGACATGAAAAGATGCTCAACATCACTCATTATTAGAGAAATGGAAATCAAAACTACAGTGAGATATCATCTCATATTGGTCAGAATGGCCCTCATTAAAAAGTCTACAATAAATGCTGGAGAGGGTGTGGAGAAAAGGGAATACTCTTACACTGTTGGTGGGAATGTAAATTGATACAGTCACTATGGAAGACAGTATGGAGATTCCTTAAAAAACTAGGAATAAAACCACCATATGACCTAGCAATCCCACTCCTAGGCATTACCCTGAGGAAACCAAAATTGAAAGAGACACATGTACCCCATTGTTCATTGCAGCAGTACTTACAATAGCTAGAACACGGAAGCAGCCTAGATGACCATCGACAGATGAATGGATAAAGAAATAGTGGTATATATACACAATGGAATATTACTTAGCCATAAAAAGGAACACTTTTGAGTCAGTTCTAATGAGGCGGATGAACCTAGAACCTATTATATGGAGTGAAGTGTGTCAGAAGAAAGATAAATACTGTTTTCTAACACATATATACAGAATCTACAAAAAGGTACTGAAGAATTTATTTACAGGGCAGCAATGGAGAAACAGACAAGAAATAGACTTATGGACATGGGGAGAGGGGAGGAGTGGGTGAGATGTATGGAAAGAGTAACATGGAAATTTACATTACTGTATGTAAAATAGATAGCCAATGGGAATTTGCTGTATGGCTCAGGAAACTCAAACAGGGGTACTGTATCAACCTAGAGGGGTGGGATGGGGAGGGAGATAGGAAGAAGTTTCAAAAGGGAGGGGATATATGTTTACCTATGGCTAATTCATGCTGAGGTTTAACAGAAAAGAGCAAACCTCTGTAAAGCAATTATCCTTAGACAAAAAAAAAATTAATTAAAAAAATATTCTTATATAATATGGCCTCCAGAAATTTTACCACCCTTTTCCAGTTTCTCTTGAGAAAAATATCTTGCTCTTTTAAGCAATTATATTAAATAAATTTCCTGGCCTAAGCCACCTTTTTTTGGTTGTTAAATCTTTATGCTTGTCTGAGCACAGGAAGATATTATCTACCATTCAAATCCCAGGCCAATATTTGCCATGTTCCTACTTTCCATTAGTTCACATGGTGCTTATTATTTTCCATCATTTATATGTATGATATATTTTATCTCTTTATCTATATTGAAAATCTCCTCAATTACACTTAATCAGCATTTGTTTAAAAAGGAAAAAAACTAATCATTTTACATGATGTAATTAATTCATAAGCACCTGAGTCTGAAAGCTTAACTTTAAATAAACTCTTAATGACTCAGATTTTAGAAATCTTTCACTCAAAAGCTTCTTATGAATTCATGTAAATACTAATCTGTTTTAACCATATTTCTTCCTGGTTATTACTATTATAGAGGAAAGTCAATGCATATTAATCTTTCATTCAGTTTTATTATCTTTTAAAAGTTTCTTTCAATTTCTTTGATTTTTATAACATGCAATTGTATCATTTGCAAGTAATGATATTTTCCATTTTCTCTTCAATATTCATACACTTGTCTCATACCTTAGGACATTTCTAAAAAAAGATAAAATAATAACGCTTGCAGTTATCTTTGTTTTATTCTCAAGTTCTCACAGGAATGTTCTATGTATTTACCAATTAATAATATATTCTTACTTGGCTAAGAATGTCTCAATATTTGGTAAACTGAGAATATATGTAAATTTTTAAACATGTAAATTGTTCTTTTTAATTCCAAATTATTTCCAAATTTAAAAATAGAAAAATCTTCAGGAAACTGAAATAAGAAGGTATGTGGATTAGAAATCCTGATACTGCAGAGGTTCTAAAATAGTATTTTATTTTTGAATATGTTTGGTCCATATCACTTGCTCCTCAGAGTATATGACACCCTTTTAGATTATGGAACATAGTTTTATCAGACATGTGGGGAAAGACAGACTTGATTATTTGTATTATGTCACAGTAAAAATAATCATAACTACATTCTACATTTTCTACATTCTGGGCACTATTTTATAATTATTTTACATGGATAATTCCCCTTATAATGCTATTAAAATTATTATCTTCATCTTACAGATGACAAATCTGAGCCCTGGAGAGGGAAAGAAACTCATCCAATATTATATTTCTATTAAGACTGAAAGCTAGATTTAAGAATTAAGCTGTTTGCAAATTTAAGAACCACACTTTCAAAGGTTAATGTGATATTTGAAAAGTGAAATTTAAGACTGATTGCAATTTATTACCTTGTAATTAGTATACAGAAGGGTACATATCACACAAATAATTTGCATCTCCAGAATGAGGAAGCTTTAATAATTTCATTTCTGGAATGAACAACTGATACAAAAAAAAAAAAAAACAACCTGTGGAAGTTGAGAAAACCAAGTATAAGCACCTTTTGTACTTTTGCTGATGAAAGCACAATGATTTTAAAATAACAACCTAACAGAAACTGATAAGAGTATAGTCTTACATACTGAGAAACACCCAAACATAAGTGAAATGTGATGCCCAGTATGCAGGGTAGAAAATAAAATTCAAAGAGCAATTACTTGTTGGTCAAGCAATGTGAGTATATAACCTATAGCAATGCAACATGTTTCAGGTTATAATAGTTTGAAAATATAACTCATTATTATCATTGAGTTACTTTATAAAATGATTCTGTACTAAAAACTAATCTTCAGATTTTAGTTTTCAAAAACTTTCCAATCAGAGAAAGAATATCGGCTTGCTAAAATTAGTATTTTGGCCTACTTAGCCTATATATTTCCCTATGTAAATTTATTTTTAAAAGGTCATCTGATTTATAAATCTGTGTGGTTCAAGTGCTTGAGTCTCTAGGGAAATGTTCATATTTTGGTTTGGAAACAGCAAAGCTAGGGACTGAACATGTGAGTTCATTTGGGCATGAGAAATCAGTGAGGCTTTTGCTGACCGTGTTTTTCTCCTGGACATTTTAAGAAGTGCTTTTGAAGTTATGGGTTACTAGCCTATAGCTTCTATCTAAGTGACACAAGCTTTGTTTCAAAACAGCAACTTAGTTGAATTATCTAGGCAATTCTTATAATTCTTGGTGGGATTCTAAATTGGAATTTTTTTAAAATTTTTATTTATTTATTTTACTTTATTTTACTTTACAATACTCTAGTGGCTTTGCCATACATTGACATGAATCCACCACAGGTGTACACGAGCTCCCAAGAAAGCAATTTAGAAATAGGTATCATTAGGAGTTTTGAAAAAGTTCATGCTCACTGACTTAGTGATTCCTCTTGAAACTCATCAGAAATGCAGTCAAAGATTGATACATTAACATGTTTATTATAATAATATTTGTAAAGAAAAACCCTGATACTGGGAAAGATTGAAGGCAGGAGGAGAAGGGGATGACAGAAGATGAGATGGTTGGATGACATCACCGACTCAATGGACATGAGTTTGAGTAAACTCCCGGAGTTGGTGATGGACAGGGAGGCCTGGCGTGCTGCAGTCCATGGGGTCACATGACTGAGTGACTGAACTGAACTGAACTGAATGGAAAGGAAACACAGCTGGGAGAAACCATTTGAATAACCAGCCTTATAGAAATGAATAGACTCTGGTACAATAATAAACAAAAATTATGCAACTATTAAAAATCATGATGAANGTCACATGACTGAGTGACTGAACTGAACTGAACTGAATGGAAAGGAAACACAGCTGGGAGAAACCATTTGAATAACCAGCCTTATAGAAATGAATAGACTCTGGTACAATAATAAACAAAAATTATGCAACTATTAAAAATCATGATGAAGAATATTTACCTGCATAAGAAAATACCTAAAATATACCTGGCTAAAACATTAGATAGAATGTGATATATATTATTTGTTTACTATTACATTAAAACACATGTAAAATACTAGGAAAAAAAGCCTACATTTTCCCAGTATTTTCTCTGGATGGTGGAGTCACGGATGGTTTAAAACAAACTCTTTTCTTTTTCTTTTTTCTAGAATTCATGTGAAATATTCAAAATAATCCAAAAATATTTCTTTTAAAAGTTTTATTAGAAGCATTATTGAAAGTTTTATTTCCAGTATTCTGGGAGGNACATTTATTCCCCAAATTTACTAGCCACCTCCTCCTTGCAAAATGACTTTGGCCCCACACTACAGGTATAAATACATAATATCAATAAAAGTATTTCCCCCAACAATGTCAACAGTTCTCTTATATTCCAAATATCTATCCTATACCAAATTAAAAATAAAATTTGTCCGCTATGTTTTTGGCGCTTAAAAACAGTGCATGAAGACTATAGCAAACAAACCATAAGCGGAAACAACTTCTTGTTAAACATTAAGATGAAGGAAAAATAAAACTTATTTTATTAATAAACTATGGTATTTTTTTGACTGCCCTTTGTGTGTCACGTAGGATCTTAGTTTCCTGATTAGGGAATTGAACCCATGATCCCCATAGAGGAAGTGTGGAGTCTTAACTACTGGATCACCATGGAAGTCCCAAATAGAACATTTTTAAATTAAAAAAAAAAATTAAATGGGAAATAGTTCATTAGAAAAAAGACAGCTAAATATCAATAACTGACCCATAAATATTATTTTCTAAGTATTTAGAACTAGAATCCTACAGAATGAATATTACCAGATGAACCCAATATATGAAGTTGAAATGAAATCAATGATGCTAATAAAAGTGTTATGAATTGATGACTCTTATCTAGAAAAACTTAAAGACAGAAATTCACTGACAGTATTCATTCAGTCAACCAGTAGAATTACATTATATGCACATTTACTTCACATGAATTCAAATCTACACTGGGCAAAAATAAATAAATGAAAGCAATTTTGTAGTAAATGACCTGTAAGAAATCATACTAGCTCATCTGGTATTATCCGAACAATTGCTATCTTTCTAACACTGGAAGAAAAAATGTCCTGTTAGGATTGTTGAGATAATATGGCTTACACAAAATAGTGTGGATGATCTTCTATGGCTGACACGGTATTTTCATGGGTAATGTTGATTATATGTGGTTTTCTCCTTATAGAATGACTTTAGAAGTTTAACCCCTTTTAAAAAATATGAAGTTTCAATAAATGAATCGATTGTATTAACAGATATTTTGCTAAAATATTTAAAAATTAAATTCTAAGTGTCTGCATATAAAAGATATGGAGGAAGAAATGGTTATAATTTGGAATAAATGACAGGAAAAATGTGAAAAGTGATATGTTATGAAGTGATATCAAAAGTCATAAAACACAACACAAAAGCAACAGAAGGAAATCATGGCAAAGTGAGAAAGAGAGGAAGAAACAAACAAAAACAAACTTTGATTTGCAGAGATCCAGTACCTGTTGCTTGATTATTTCACATTAAAGAGGGAAAGGTAGGAACAGGAAGAAATTTATGACTGCAGTTTTTAATTCCTCTATTTTGTTTTCAGAAAATTTCAAGTGATCAATAGGTGATTAGATATTCACTGGAGATGTAAAGCACAAAATATGTGTTTTCATGCTTTAATTATGTAATATTAATGTTTTATTTTTAGCCATGTTACTCTTAAGACCCTAGGGCTACTGAGTAATCCATGTCATTTTATTTCAACTTTTGAGGTTAGGAGTACCTATGAATGTGAACATAAAGTGTGTTTGTATGTGTATCCATGTGTGTATGTGACTTATGGATATACTATATAACAACTTAAACATATTTTATTTAATTATAAAATAACTCTAAGAAATAGAAACATCACCTCCATTTCAGAGATATGAAAAGTAAGACTCATGTAATTAGTCAAATGGAAAAGAGCAGAATGAGTTGTGTTCTCAATCTGGAAATCTGTCTCCAAAACTGGCATTCTTAACCCAATAGTATGAATTATCGACTATGACATACTATATATAAATAGTCTTATTACTACTAACAATAGCTCTGCTCCATAGACATAATGATCCCTGCTTTACACATAAAGAAACTGAGTTTCAAAGAAGTTATGTTTATTTGTTCAAAGACAGATAACTAAAGTGTGACAAGCTAAAATTAGATTAGAATCTGTTTGACTTCATATAAAGTTTGAAATAAAGAATGATACAACATTTATAAAAAAAATAAAATCAGTTTCCTTACTAATTAATCAAAGTGTACCTGATTTTATCCACAGAAAATTCAAGACTTGTTTGAAAAAATTAGTGTTAAAAATCACTAATTATTTGTTGTATTATTTTTCATATTAAGATAATTCAATTTTACTTACATTAACTCTGTTAAAATAAAAATTCCATTCACTAGGAATCCATTAATTTAATTTTAATCAGAACTTTTTCCTTCTCTTTTTGAATATATATACACATATAGGCTACTATCAAATACCTCCCGGTGACCAACATGTATATGTATCAGGAAAGAAAATGTGATTTTCTTCTTTTTCAATCCTTTGGCTGCATGGCATCTCAAGAATAGAATCTAACAGAACAAATTAATGGCTTCCAAAGAGACTCAGATAGCCATGCAGTCTTCTGGATTAGCACTGCTAAGATTCTATCAGTCACCATGTAATATTTTTGGTGACTGGGGACTACAAAGCCCTCTAGAAAGGGAAAACTCTTCTGGGCACAAAAGNTAATGGCTTCCAAAGAGACTCAGATAGCCATGCAGTCTTCTGGATTAGCACTGCTAAGATTCTATCAGTCACCATGTAATATTTTTGGTGACTGGGGACTACAAAGCCCTCTAGAAAGGGAAAACTCTTCTGGGCACAAAAGGCAATACAATAAACACAATTATATGAATTGTGTTCTTCTTTCTAAACTGTCCTTTTCTTCATAATCAAAGAGGTCAACTCTGAATAAATCAATCAACATGCTAAGGAATAAGAGATTGCAGAAAAAGACACTGTGCTAATGTTGGCATCATTGATTCTATTTCAAGGTTAAAATAAAAGATTTAGTACTTCTCGTCTGATGATAATGTTCTCTTTACTAAGTTGTGGATCTTGGACTTGTTTCAGAATAGAGAAAAGGAGGATATATAGGTAAATTCTCGTTATAAGAAATTGGACTGGAAGCATCAGCTTATTTTATTATCAGCAAAAACATTAAGTGAAGATGTGATCCAAAAATCTTGATATAATAAAATCTATATCCTTCTAAAATACTCCGTCATCCTGACCCAGACATTCATTTCCTAGCAAATCCTTCACCTTGTAACACAATGCTGTAAATCTAAATTGTAGAAGTCTAAAAAACTTTCAGCCTCTCTCCCACACTTTGCCGTTCACTACATTTCCTTTGCTTATCCATTCATAAACAGAGCTTAACCTGGGTTAGATACAGCTGATTTCAGATCCAAAACCTTTAGAAGCCAGGTAAGTGACTTCTAAGACTTGTGATCAGGGAGATGTGAAGTCAGCAAAGGACACATTGTCTTCTCAGTGCCAATGTAGAACAGATTGTCAGGTTGACAAGATGAGCCGAAATGTCCTTTGCTGTCTTTTTATATTCACTGCTGTCATAGAAACTAGGTGCTTAAAATAAAAATATTTTTTATCTGAAAATGTGTTTATAAAATATAAAACTAATATAATCGTTTTGTACATATTTTGTCATTATTATAACAGCCCCATATTTGAATATATGCATATTTGGCAGGGCAGACTTTGCTTTACGCTCTGGTAATTTCCCATTTTATGAAATTCCAATATGAAGGCACTTGCAGGGTTACTGGATGTACTTATTTTTAAAAATTAAAAACAATCCTGTTTTCATTTTTATATTGTTGTTCACCTGTGTACTTGACTATAAATTCAGAATGCAAAAAATAACCTCAAAATTTTATTATTACAAAGCTACTATCTAAAAATAATTTTTTGAGTAAAGCACTTTATGAGCAGTAAATATTTTCATTAAAAAGCAACTAACATTTTGAATAGCATACAGTGAAAATAAAGCATGTTTAGAATGATATACTACATGATGAGATGAATCTTACTTACCAAACTCCTTGGGAACTGCTATAGAATAAACACAATTATGTCCCACACTATAATTTTTTGGATAGTTTGGTGATAGAACAGTGCCTTCTGAACCTGTTGAACGACTTCCACATGGTGCTGAAATTAAAAAATATTATTTTTAGAAAAAATTTCTATTATGAATATTTTCTTAATATAAAAATATGACTAACTGATTTTAAGGTACATCATTTATTTACATGTTTTAACAAGGGTCCTCATTGTCAAATATTTTAAAAATAAAAAATTGTGCACATAAAAAAATGTTTAAGTATTCAGATTTACTCTTCTCAGAAGCAAAGTAATATAATAAAATTACAGTGGTGCTATCTATCTCTAGAGGTAATAATGGCGGCCTGCTTTCATTTATGATAAAAGGGTAAAGATAATCATCTCTTTTAAAATGATGAGAAATTACACATGCAAGTGGGAAATTGTTTTACTCACCACCCAGCTTTGAATCTACTCAAAAATCAACTGTGATTATGCTCCCATCAAATTAGGTATTTCTATACCCAGGACAGGGATGGCTGCATAAACACATTCATCCACTCATCTAAGTAAAATATTCTCTCATAAATCTCTTATCTGCTTATGATTTACATTTAAATCAGGAGTTGCTGATGGTGCATAGAGATGGTGCATTTTTGCTACCTCAGCCCCAAATGTGCTGTGTTCCTTAAAAAGATGAGGGTGAAACTGATTTCTGGAAAATTTGTAGATAGTGGTTCTGTTGTTCACAAGATAAGAGGACGTTTTGGGTTTATAGTTCTGGAACACAGAGAAAGATCTGGGCTACTAAAGGGGTTATAGTTATCAAAGAAAAATGTGATAGTTGATATTATTTAAATGAATGGGTTCTTCCAGGAATTATGTAGAATAAGAAAGATGGCCAAAGAGGAAGCCTGGAGAATGCCAAGGTAGGATTAGGGGGTGGTCATGTGTGACCAGTTGCCTATGACTTTTTGTGACCCCATGGACTATAGTCGTTAGGTTCCTTTGTCTATTGGATTTTCTAGGCAAGAATACTGGAGTGGGTTACCATTTCCTACTCCAGGGGATTTTCCCAGTCCAGGGAGAGAACCTGAGTTTCTTGTGTCTCCTGCATTGGCAGCGGATTCTTTACCACTGGGCCACCTGGGAAGCTGCGAGGGTGAGACAAAGAATTTAGTCTATTGGGAACCAAGAAAGAGGAAAGTTAAATTAAAAGAAAGTGCCCAAAAAATGTTTGGAGGTGGAAATGGCAACCCACTCCAGTATTTTTGCCTGGGAAATCTCATGGACAGCTGAGACTGGAGGACTACAGTCTATGACATAGCAGAGTCAGACACTACTTAGCAACTGAACAACAACACATAATCAGGCAGATTGTGATTTGGGAAAATAGTTCTTGATGGAAATGTGGCATAAAATGGAATGAAGTAACCTAGCAATATGGAATATAGAGTTTTGTAAGAAATCAACATTTGTATATAGAATAGTAGTTGCAAATGTTCAAAAAATAAAGTTTTGGCTAAAGGGAAAAAGAAAATGTGTTGCAAAGTGGTAATAAATGGAAAAAAGAGTTTGAGGGGGTTTGGAGGTCTGGAGAATTATGCAGCAGGAAACTGCTTCTCCAGACTCTGGTTTCCTCCAGGAGGAATGTTGCCCAGGTATGGCAGCCTGCTGGCACCACCCTTTAAGCCCTGGAGATGCAGGAGCTTCTTGATTGGTGAGCCCAGGACAGAAACTTTATTGTTGGTCTCCTCTTCAGCCTGTTTAAGGATCAATCTATTGAGGAGGTAGCTGTGGTTGTTGGGAGACACCTGTAGCTGTTTAACGAGCCCACTGTTACTGTTCCTCAGCTTCTACTATATTAATATTGGGTTCAGAGTGCTTTTCACATCTACTATATCCTTCAACTTTTCTGTTTATTCATTCTACTAATGTTTGAGAGTTTGAAATTGAAACTCCAACTGAAAATCAAAATAATCTACTTAAAGAATAATCATAATATACAGTAAAACTATACATAACTTTTTTCTGTATTTTCCAAGTCTTCTATAAATGTGTTATCATACTTTCATAATATAAAAATAAAGAAAATGAAAAAAATTAAAGCTGATGACTTGACCTCCTTCTGCTTATCACTTAATTTGCCTCTAATTTATGTAGGGAAGATGTCCTTCAAACATCAGAAAGGAAGTTTTTGGTATTATAGATACAGTAGTTTTAACAAGAGTAGCTTTTTTCAAATTATTACCAGGAAATCAAATTCAGTCTGTACCAAGAGAAGTTTCAAATTTTTAAAGAGTTAAGGAACAAAATAAAAATTAAATCAGAATATGCTATAGAGACTTATGTGGCCAGCAAAGCCAAAAATATTACCTGGCTCTGTGCAGAGAAAGTTGCTAACCCTTGAACTAGAGTAGAGAGGGGTAGCTAGACTGTAGTTGGATAAAAAATAGCAGTTTATAAGGAGATACAAAAATACTCAGAATCTTAACAATGAATAGAAAAACTTTGGAATAGCTGGTGGAAGATGCAGGCTGAGTGAATTTTTGTTATTGATTTATTTAATAGGGGAAATAGAGTCATTAAAATGGGAAAAATCTGGAACACTGACTTAAGAGGTTTGTGCTGTGCCGATTCACTCAGTCATGTCTGATTCTTTGCAACCCCATGGGCTATAGCCCAACAGGCTTCTCTGTCCGTGAGGATTCTCGCGATAAGAATACTGAGGTGGGTTGTCATGCCCTCCTCCAGGGGATCTTCCCAACCCAGGGTTCGAACGCAGGACTCCAGCATTGAAGCTGGATTCTTTACTATCTGAGCCACCAGGGAAGCCCAAGAATACTGGATTGGGTAGCCTATCCCTTTTCCAGGGGATCTTACTGAACCAGGAATCGAACTGAGGTCTCCAGCATTGTAGGCAGATTCTTTACCAGTTGAGCTAATGTAAAATCAACAACTAAAACTGAGTGATTAACTTTAGAAAGCATTAGTGACAGTCCTCTGTTACTTGAGAAAAGTGCTAAAGCAAAATGAAAATATACAGGTTTTATGCTGGGAATTTACTGGAATTAATGCCTGATTTTCCTTTTAAAGAACTGAATGCAGTGGTGTTAGGTGGCTTGAAAAGAGTCATGAGTTTGAAAAAGCCAAAGCTTTTGATGGGTTTCTGACTAAAGATTAAAGATACAACAATATATTAAAAAAACACACACATACAAAACAAACTAAGTTTTACTGAGTTGGGTGGCTAATGAATAGTTTACCTTTTTTCCTTTCAATGTTCTATAAAATGGTAATAAATAGTAAGAGTTATACATATTAAAATTAGAATTCCCCAGAACAACAACAAATTGACAGTGATGATAATAACCAAAGATGTATTGCTCTCATCACTCATTATTGTTTGAGATTAGAGTAGTCAGGTGTATTCTTATTTTGGCACTGATAACTTTATTCAAATAATAATTTTACTGATGAGAGAATCATTCAAGAATAAGCAGCATGCTTTACATTAATTTTCTTTCTGATTTTAAAGTGCCCCCAAATGACAATACTTTGAAAGAATATGACAAATGTTCTTATATTTACATTTGGAAAGAATGACTAGAAATAAGAGCTTCTAACTTAAGTTCTACTTTTTTGACTTAGTCATGAACATTCTGCTATTCCACATTACCATGCATCTTACTGATAGCCTCAGTGTGTTTTGTGTTATTTTATTTTGTATAATGGACGTTTGGGGGAGGCTCTTGTTAAAAATCTCATTTATAAAATATGAAAATATATTTGTTTTATATATGTATATAATGCATACACTTATGTGTACATTAAATGTATAAATGTATACATTTATGTATTTAATGAATATATACAGGGTTGCTGTATAATCACAGCTCTTTATGGTACCTAGTATTATGTTAGATCTTGTTATTTGTACTGGAAGTAATGATTTTATATTTTTTCTGATCATTACTTACAGTATGTCCTATTTTATGGTCATTTATGTTGAATACTGTGATGACTGACACTGTTTTATGCAGTAAGTTATGTTGCAGGAAACTTATGCAGGAAAATTCACTATCCTGTGAGGTAAAGATGTAATCTGTTGTATGTTTATATAAATCCAAATGGAAGAATGACTAAGCCAGGCCAACTTTACTAATTCTTCTAAAGTTGATTCCTAGATGCTTTCTGTATTCACTTCTCTTCCTGTTTTAATTTCATTTTATTGGCTAGTTCAGAAAAGGTCAGCCTTTAACTTTCTGGCTCTATTAAACAATCAGTAAAATAAAAGCAAGGCAGGACCTTTTATTTATGCTTATTTTTGCCATTTGACTCATATCTGTTGGCCTTTTGTCAAACTGGCTGTGGTTTTAAACAGCAGATATCCATTGTGATGAACTGCATAAGAACTCACCTGTTCCTGATTATAACTTATATGATACATATGACTACCCTTAAATCTCTATTAATAGCATTTTTGTAGAACACATGTATTATGGGAAGAAATGGCTCTGTGATTAAGTAAAATGAACACGGTTTTATGCTATGAGACTTAACTGAGACCTTAGTAAAGTTTGGGGAGTGTCATAATCCTTCTTACAAACTTATTTGATCATGGAGACCCTTTTTCATTTCACAGGACCAATGTTCTTCAGGATATACTTTACAAAATGCTAATTCTAAAATGTGCTATTACTTTGAGAATAATTCTAACATTTATATTATTTGCTGTAATTAGTTATGATTTCATAGCACTAAAGAATTGTTTTATATATACATATAGAGTGAAAAAATTTAAATACTAAAAATGTGAAAAGGGCTACTGTATCATAAAATGTCATTATTCTCTTTTTAACCACTTTTACTGAGGTATAGTTAAAATGTGTTAGTTTCAGATGTACAACAAAGTGACATATGCATATATATATATACATATATATCCTTTTTTCAGGCAAAATGCCATTATTCTTGACATTTTCTCCCTGACTTGCTTACATCTTCCTGTAGCTTATTAGCCTCTCCTCTCCTCTCTGCCACTGTAACTATTGCAAACCAGACTCCCAACAGTTTCCATCTGGGCTCTTTCAACAGACTCTAAGTTCCACTTATCTCTACAAATTCCTATCACAGCTAGTGACTTTTTAAACACAAAAGTCTTAGAATTTTCCTTTTCTCTTTCTAGAACATATCTGATAACACAGTAGGTTCTCCATAAATGTCTATTAGGTGATTAAATGAACTATGCTTGTCCAGACCATGCTCTTCTAAAGAGATGTTCCACTGTCAGCACAACACAGACATTTCATTTGGTTGAAATTACCCCAGAAATTGACTTAAATCCAAGACATTCAAGGTATACCCTGTCCTGCTTCTGGCATTCCTGGTGCTGCTTGTGTGCTTGTACAGGGCATACCTGGTACCTCTTTTGTGAAACATCAGTTAAGGAGCCTCCAGTGCTCACCATGGTGGATAACAGAAAGCCCAAGGAAGGACTCATGACTGACAGCAAATATCATACTGACTTGAAGGTGGTACTGAGGCCAATTCAGTTATTATTATTTTTTTATTCCAGTTATTTTGCTCTCACTTTTTTTCTTCTAAGAGCATCATAAAAATCCTTGCATACCTTGTTTGATTGGAGAATTTTAAAGTTTTTCATTTATCATTGTAAACCAAGGGAAATTTTATAACATTTTTGTACATAGCTGTTACATGTAGGATAGTCTGTGTTTAAGTAGGGATATGTGTATATGTGTGTCAGTGAGTGTGTGCTCAGTCACATCTGACTCTTTGTCACACCATGGACTGTAGCCCACCAGGCTCTTCTGTCTATGAAATTTCCCAGGCAAGAATACTGGAGTGGTTGCTACTGCCTTCTCCAGGGGATTTGCTGGATCAATGGATGGAACCTGAGTCTCTTGCATCTCCTGCATTGGCAGGTGGATTCTTTACCACTGATCCATGTGGGAAGCAGGGAGTAATTTCTGTTAAAGTAGGGAGAAATTTATGTTAAAAGAAATGAATCCTAGATAGTTTTCTCTTCAAGTCAAGTGTACTGTTGTTTAAATAAACATCTTGTTCAAAATGGAAAAAAAAAAAAGAAAAAGATACATCCTTTCAGTAAATCCATGTAAGCTTTTTTTTTTTAAATTCCTTTCTCTGGGATTGAAATACTTGCTGTTTCTCTGATTACCAGGAATCAGTATTGCTTTACATTTAGAGACACTATATGTGTAGGATATGTTTCTTTAAACATTGGAAATATATGAAAGGATAAGATTTTTATAATCTGATAGACTTTGGCCACCTCATGTGAAGAGTTGACTCATGGAAAAGACTTTGATGCTGGGAGGGATTGGGGGCAGGAGGAGAAGGGGACAACAGAGGATGAGATGGCTGGATGGTGGCATCACTGACTCGATGGATGTGAGTCTGAGTGAACTCCGGGAGTTGGTGATGAACAGGGAGGCCTGGCGTGCTGTGATTCATGGGGTCGCAAAGAGTCAGACACGACTGAGCGACTGAACTGAACTGAACTGAGCAACATGGATACCGAGTTTCACTGAAGGAATGGCAAACACATCTACCATTCATTGCACAGTGGCAAATAGTTTATGTGTCTGTAGCATACCCTCACTGAGGTGGCGGTCACCCACACAGTTCAATATTGTATTACTTTTCTTTTTCTCTCTTTTCCTGTTTGCATTTTTAATCCTCTTTTGGATGAATCTGTATGATTTAATTTGTACAAGTAAAATATGTTCATGCTGTAACTATACTGTGAACTATGAAGCAATGATGCAATAAACAGATATGGTATTTCTAGGGAAATTTGTGGAAGACCAAAACTACATTTTAAGGATTCTAGAGCAATAAAAAGGACTTCCCACTGATGGTTTGACCAAGTGTGTGCAATGCAAGAGGACTGAATAACAAAGAAAATCGAGGTAACTTCCACTGAGAAAGACAGAAGGCTCTCAAATCATTTACATGGAAGAGGTACTTATGTGTGCATATATCTTAGACATTTTATATTACACCCAACACAGCCTTAAACTACTCACAATTTCAACTCTGTATTTTTGTTGTATAATGTAGAATTTATCATCAAATATACTCTATAATAAAATTACTATATAATATACAATTTTTTTCAAAGAGCAAGTTAGATACTTTCAAAAGTGATGAACCCTTACAGGTCAAAAAAGAGCAATATGGTATACATTAAATCAATGATTTACTACATGTGGCCTGTGACCCCTTCAGGCTGAAAGAACTGCTGTACTTTATAAAAGTATGGTCCACTTCTAGTGGACCCTGATATAGCCCAATTGAATGTCACAGAGCAATACTGCATAGAAACCTGGAATGTTAAGTCCATGAATCAAGGAAAATTGGAAGTGGTCAAACAGGAGATGGCAAGAGTGAATATTGACATTTCAGGAATCAGTGAACTAAAATGCACTGGAATGGATTAATTTAACTCAGATGACTATTACATCTACTACTGTGGGCAAGAATCCCTTAGAAGAAATAAAGTAGCCATCATAGTCAACAAAGAAGAGTCCAAAATGAAGTACTTGGATGCAATCTCAAAAACGACAGAATGATCTCTGTTCATTTCCAAGGCAAACTATTCAATATCACGGTAAATCAAGTCCATGCCCCAACCAGTAATGCTGAAGAAGCTGAAGTTGAACAGTTCTATGAAGACCTGCAAGACCTTTTAGAAGTAACACCCCAAAACAATGTCCTTTTCATTATAGGGGACTGGAATGAAAAAGTAGGAGGTCAAGAAACACCTGGAGTAACATGCAAATTTGGCATTGGAGAACAGAATGAAGCAGAGCAAAGGCTAATAGAGTTTGCCAAGAGAAATCACTGACAAAAGCAAATACCCTCCTCCAACAACACAGCAGAAGACTCTACACATGACAATCACCAGATGGTCAACACCGAAATTAGACTTGATTATATTCATTGCAGCCAAAGATGGAGAAGCTCTATACAGTCAGCAAAAACAAGACTAGGAGCTGACTGTGGCTCAGATCATGAACTCCTTATTGCCAAATTCAGACTTAAATTGAAGAAACTAAATCAAATCTCTTATGATTATACAGTGGAAGTGGGAAATAGATTAAAGGGACTAGATCTGATAGACAGAGTGCCTGATGAACTATGGATAGAGGTTTGTGACATTGTACAGAAGACAGGGATCAAGAACATCCCCAAGAAAAAGAAATGCAAAATGGCTCTTTCAGGAGGCCTTACAAATAGTTGTGAACAAAAGAGAAAAGAGAAACAAAGGAGAAAAGGAAAGGTACATCCATTTGAATACAGAATTCCAAAGAATAGCAAGGAGAGATAAGAAAGCCTTCCTCAGTGATTAGTGCCAAGAAATAGAAGAAAACAACAAATGGGAAAGACTAGAGATCTCCCCAAGAAAATTAGAGATACCAAGAGAACATTTCATGCAAAGAAGGGCACAATAAAGGAAAGAAATGGTATGGAACTAATAGAAGCAGAAGATATTAAGAAGAGGTGGCAAGAATACACAGAAGAACTGTCCAAAAAAGATCTTAATGACCAAGATGATCAAGATGGTGTGATCACTCACCTAGAGCCAGATATCCTGGAATGTGAAGTCAAGTGGGCCTTAGGAAGCATCACTACAAACAGAGCTAGTGAAGGTGATGGAATTCCAGTTGAGCTATTTCAAATCCTGAATGATGATGCTGTGAAAGTTCTGCACTCAATATGCCAGCAAATCTGGAAAACTCAGCAGTGGCCACAGGACTAGAAAAGGTCAGTTTTCATTCCAATCCCAAAGAAAGACAATGCCAAGGAATGCTCAAACTACCACACAATTGCACTTATCTCACACACTAGTAAAGTAATGCTTAAAATTCTCCAGGTCAGGCTTTAGCAATATGTGAATGTGAACTTCTTGATATTCAAGCTAGTTTTAGAAAAGGCAGAGGAACCAGAGATCAAATTGTCAACATCTGCTGGATCATGGAAAAAGCAAGAGAGTGCCAGAAAAACATCTATTTCTGCTTTATTGACTATGCCAAAGACTTTGACTGTGTGTCACAACAAAATGTGGAAAATTCTGAAAGATACGTGAATACCAGACCATCTGACCTGCCTCTTGAGAAATCTGTATGCAGGTCAGGAAGCAACACTTAGAACCGGACATGGAACAACACACTGGTTCCTAATCGGAAAAGGAGTACATCGAGGCTGTATCTTGTCACCCTGCTTATTTAATTTATATGCAGAGTACATCTTGAGAAATGCTGGGCTGGATGAATCACAATCTGGATACAAGATTGCCAGGAGAAATATCAATAACCTCAGATATGCAGATGAAAGTGAAGTCGCTCAGTCGTATCCCGATTCTTTGCGACCCCATGGACTGCAGCCTACCAGGCTCCTCTGTCCATGGGATTTTCCAGGCAGTAGTACTGGAGTAGATTGCCATTTCCTTCTCCAGGGGATCTTCCCAACCCAGGGATTGAACCCAGGTCTCCCACATTGTAGACAGATGCTTTACCGTCTGAGCTAAAGAGCCTCTTGATGAAAGTGAAAGAGGAGAGTGAAAAAGTTGGCTTAAAGCTCAATATTTGGAAAATTAAGATCATAGCATCCGGTCCCATTACTTCATGGGAAAAAGATGGGGAAACAATGGAAACAGTGTCTGACTTTATTTTTCTGGGCTCCAAAATCACTGCAGATGGTGACTGCTGCTGCTGCTGAGTCGCTTCAGTCGTGTCCGACTCTGTGACCCCACAGACCGCAGCCCACTGGGCTCCGTCATCCCTGAGATTCTCCAGGCAAGAACACTGGAGTGGGTTGCCATTTCCTTCTCCAATGCATGAAAGTGAAAAGTGAAAGTGAAGTCGCTTAGTCGTGTCTGACTCAGCGACCCCGTGGACTGCAGCCTACCAGGCTCCTCCATCCATGGGAGTTTCCAGGCAAGAGTACTGGAGTGGGATGCCATTGCCTTCTCCGGATGGTGACTGCAGCCATGAAATTAAAGACCTTCACTCCTTGGAAGGAAAGTTATGACCAACGTAGACAGCATATTAAAAAGCAGAAACATTACTTTGCCAACCAATGTCTGTCTAGTCAAGGCTATGGTTTTTCCAGTAGTCACCTATGGATATGAGAGTTAGAGTATAAAGAAAGCTGAGCAATGAAGAAGGAATACTTTTGAACTGTGGTTTTGGAGAAGACTTTTGAGAGTTCCTTGGACTGCAAAGAGATCCAACCAGTCCATCCTAAAGGAGATCAGTCCTTAGTGTTCATTGGAAGGACCGATGTTGAAGCTGAAACTCCAATACTTTGGCCACCTTTGTAAGAACTGACTCCTTGAAAAGACCCTGAAGCTGGGAAAGATTGAAGGCGGGAGGAGAAGGGGATGACAGAGGATGAGATGGTTGGATGGCATAACCGACTCAATGGACATGAGTTTAGGTAAACTCTGGGAGCTGGTGATGGACAGGGAGGCCTGGTGTGCTGCAGTCCCTGGGGTTGTAGAGTCGGACACAACTGAGTGAGTGAACTGAACTGAATGTCACAAATCATAAATCCTGATATAGAGTGTATTTGAAAGCTGTATCTCCCTTGGAGTCTTTTTTTTTCTTAAAGAGAAAGCCTTTCATGCCCCTCTGTCATATGAATTTATTATACAGATAGTATTATTCTCAGTATTGACTTTAAGATTTAAATTACTATTGTTTTATTTTTCCTCTTATTTGTTCGAATCTTTGATCTTACTAAAAATACCTAACTAGTCAGCCATTCATTTCATGGGCCTCTTCATGTTTCCTACATAAGTATACAAACTTCATTTTGTTTATCTGCC
Source organism: Neotragus pygmaeus (assembly GCA_006410875.1). NCBI lineage: Eukaryota > Metazoa > Chordata > Mammalia > Artiodactyla > Bovidae > Neotragus > Neotragus pygmaeus. The sequence continues at coordinate 406,171 of SJYV01001803.1, forward strand.
TTAGATAATAAACCTCCCATAAAGCTATTTTATCATAATGGTAATAAATATTCCTTTAAATTATAAACTATTGGTCTAAGTCACATTTATTTTACTCTTCATTTTCCTCTGCACTATTTCTGACACATTCACATTATGTCTCTGGAAAACTAAGGATAATATTGCTATGAGTTTTCTATTACTTCATATATTCACTGAGAAGAAAAATCAGTCTTTATAACCTGGGAATTATTGTTATAATTACACATCCCTGTTGAACACTGAAAAAAATCCATTTTAATGTTATAGTCAGTGGCTTATAAATCATTTCAATGGCTCAGCAATTCAACTTAGTGCAATATGAGCTTTTACATCCGTCACCTCACTAATTGCCTAGATTCATTCATTTGCTTTTGCTGGCTAAGAAGGCATTCTCTTCAGTCTTCAGTGCTCTGAGAGCTGTGTTCTCCATCATAGAGTACATGCTTAGAAAAAGAAGAGTTCATTATATGACAAAGGCTGTGACTAGATATGCTCCTTTGATAGCTCTTCCATGTTACCACACATAAATTCTACTAACCAATGGTCTTGTGGGTGTCAGTAGTTCCTGAGTGATACCTATGTCACTAATTTTTAATCTAATTTTCAAGATTGATATATAATTCATACTATAAAATTCACCCTTTCAAAGTGTACAATTGAGTGTCTCTTTAGTATATTCACGAAGTTATGTAAACAACCCCACTAATTAATTTCAGAATATTTTTGTCACCCCAAAAGAATTCCTATGCTTATCAGCAGTCACTCCTCATTTGTTCCACTCCCAAGACCCTAGAAATCATTAATCAATGATTTTGTAGGAAACTATGTACAGGAAAACAAGCTTTTAAAATGATTTTAATTGAATTATTGATGCATTTTAAAAACTACGATCCCTTTTCGTTGCTTAGTTTCATACTACCCTCTCAATTTTTACCAATTATAGCGCCTTTTATTATTAAAATATTATTTAAAACAGCTAACATATTAGCCCAAGATATGTAAGTTTAGAGAGAGAGAAACAAACAAACAAACAAACAAATCCTGTTGCAATTTATTAACTCCTATCTGATCATCTCACAAAAAACTGCTTTCTCAAGAAAGTTTCGTTCCTGTTTTCCTTTTAGAAGCCCCCTCATGCAGGGTTTTTCATCAATTAATTTCATGACATTCATAAATCCCATGGATGGAGGAGCCTGGAAGGCTGCAGTCTATGGGGTCACCAAGAGTCGGACACGACTGAGCGACTTCACTTTCACTTTTCACTTTCATACATTGGAGAAGGAAATGGCAGCCCACTCCAGTGTTCTTGCTTGGAGAATCCCAGGGATGGGGGAGCCTGGTGGGCTGCCATCTATGGGGTCGCACAGAGTCGGACACGACTGAAATGACTTAGCGGTAGCATAACAACTTGTAATTATATATTTATTTGTATAACATCTATTTCTATCTTCTGACTCCATGACCTCTTAAGTTTCCATGTATTTTTTGCACACTGTTTCTACCTCTGGAGTCTGCCGTAGTCTGTGTATATAATGGGTTTCTAATAAATGCATGCAGTGAATGTTAGGAAAAATAAAACATACATTATATTAATATCTTGCTGTTGCACAGAATACAAAACTCAGAGATTTTTCAAAACTCTTTGCTTAGGGTATCACAATAAATGCAAACCAAACTTTTAGTATCAGAGAGGTGTAGTTTTGATTTCCAGCTTCATTATTTACTGCCTGAGTAGGCCTGGAAGAGAGGAAAATTCAAACTGGAACTGGAACACAAAGTTTCTGCTCCATTTGGTATATGATGTAGTCTTAAATGAAATGAATTAAGAAACTCTCCTGACCTACACCAGAATCTCCTGGAAGTGCTAGAATGAGGCTTTCATGAATGCCTTAGGAAGACAGACTAAACTCCTCAATCCCAGAAGGAATACAAAGCTTTGAAAAAGGCAGGAGAAACTTCTCTGGTGTTTCTGCTACTCTTCACTTGAGAAAAACTGGGATGCCTTTTAGCGGTCCTGCCCAGGTCATTTTGCCCTCCACAAACAGTTATTTGTTTTCATTTTCCTCTCCTCTTAATTTTCCCTAAGGATAAAGAGTAAAGTTCGCCATTCCAAAGGAACAGGGACCTACATCTTACATTCAGCTGTTTGCTCATGGGTTGGGGGACTTTCCTGTGCTCAGCTATTGATAGTGTGGGTGATGTCCTTGATTTCTCTGGATTCTTTATCTTTTAGAAATCAGGGGGTAAACATGAACCAACACAAGTGAAAAGGAGTAGGAACTGGCAAATAATCCTTTTTTGTTCTTGTAATTCAGGAGTTTCTTTGCCTTGTTTCATAAATTAGATGGGGAAAAATGTCTCTATTTTCATTCAGTTCATCAGTTCAGTCACTCAGTCATGTCCTTCTCCTTGTGACCCCATGAATCATAGCACGCCAGGCCACTCTGTCCATCACCATCTCCTGGAGTTCACTCAAATCACGTCCATTGAGTTGTTGATGCCATCCAGACATCTCATCCTCTGTTGTCCCCTTCTCCTCCTGCCCCCAATCTCTCCCAGCATCAGAGTTTTTTCCAACGAGTCAACTCTTTCCATAAGGTGACTAAAGTACTGGAGTTTCAGCTTTTGCATCATTCCTTCCAAAGAAATCCCAGGGCGGATCTCCTTCAGAATGGACTGCTTGGATCTCCTTGCATTCCAAGGGACTCTCAAGAGTCTTCTCCAACACCACAGTTTAAAATCATCAATTCTGTGGCACTCAGTTTTCTTCACAGTGCAATTCTCGCATCCATACATGACCACTGGAAAAACCATAGCCTTGACTAGATGAACCTTTGTTGACAAAGTAATATCTCTATTTTTCAACATGCTATCTAGGTTGGTCATAACTTTTCTTCCAAGGAGTAAGCATCTTTTAATTTCATGGCTGCAATCACCATTTGCAGTGATTTTGGAGCCCCCCCAAAACAAAGTCTGACACTGTTTCTACTGTTTACCCATCTAATTCCCATGAAGAGATGGAACCAGATGCTATGATCTTCGTTTTCTGAATGTTGACCTTTAAACCAACTTTTTCACTCTCCACTTTCACTTTCATCAAGAGGCTTTTTAGTTCCTCTTCACTTTCTGCCACGAGGGTGGTGTCATTTGCATATCTGAGGTTATTGATATTTCTCCCGGTAATCTTGATTCCAGATTCTGTTTCTTCCAGTCCACNCTTTCTTTATAGTCCAACTTTCACATCCATACATGACTACTGGAAAAACCATAGCTTTGACTAGACAGATCTTTGTTGCAAAGCAATCGCTTTGCTTTTTAATATGCTGTCTATATTGGTCATAGCTTTTCTTCCAAGGAGCAAATGTCTTTTAGTTTCATGGCTGCAGTCACCATCTACAGTGATTTTGGAGCACAAAAATGAAGTCTCTCACTGTTTTCCCATCTTTGTGCCATGAAGGGATGGGACCAGATGCCATGATTTTAGTTTTCTGAACATTGAGTTTTAAGCCAACTTTTTCACTCTCCTCTTTCACTTTCATCAAGAAGATCTTTAGTTGTTTTTCACTTTCTGCCATAAGGGTGGTGTCATCTGCATATCTGAGGTGATTGATATTTCTCCTGGCAATATTGATTCCAATTTGTATTTCATCCAGTCCAGCATTTGGCGTGATGTACTCTGCGTGTAAGTTGACTCATTGGAAAAGACTCTGATGCTGGGAGGGTTTGGGATCAGGAAGAAAAGGGGACGACAGAGGATAAGATGGCTGGATGGCATCAACAACTCAATGGACATGAATTTGGGTAAGCTCCGGAAGTTGGTGATGGACAAGGAGGCCGGGCATGCTGCAGTTCATGGGGTCACAAAGAGTCAGACATAACTGAGCAACTGAACTGAACTGAACTCTGCATTATAAGTTAAATAAGCAGGATGACAACATACAGTGTTGATGTACTCCTTTCCCTATTTGGAACCAATGTGCTGTTCCATGTCCAGTTCTGAATGTTACTTGTTGACCGGCATACAGATTTCTCAGGAGTCAAGTCAGGTGGTCTTGTATTCTCATCTCTTTCAGAATTTTCCACAGTTTATTATGATCCACACAATCAAAGTCTCTGGCATAGGCAAAAAAGCAAAAGTAGTAGCAGATGTTTTTCTGGAACTCTCTTGCTTTTTCAATGATCCAGCAGATGTTGGCAATTTGATCTCTGGCTATTCTGCCTTTTCTAAATCCAGGTTGAACATCTGGAATTTCACAGTTCACATATCGTTGAAGCATGACTTGGAGAATTACTCAAGCATTACTTTGCTAGCATGTGAGATGAGTGCAACTGTGTGGTATTTTGAACATTCTTTGGCATTGCTTTTCATTGGGATTGGAATGAAAACTGACCTTGTCCAGTACTGTGGCCACTGATGAGTTTTCCAAATTTTCTGGCATATTGAATGCAGCACTATCACAGCATCACCTTTTAGGATTTGAAATAGCTCAACTGGAATTCCATCAGCTCCACTAGCTTTGTTCGTAGTGATGTTTCCTAAGGCCTACTTGACTTCACATTCCAGGAAGTCTGGCTTAGGTGACTAATCACACCATGGTGGTTACTGAGTCATAAAGATCTTTTTTGTATAGTTCTTCTGTGTATTCTTGCCACCTCTTCTTAATATATTCTGCTTCTGTCAGGTCCATACCATTTCTGTCCTTTATTGAGCCCATCTGTGCATGAAGTGTTCCCTTGTCACCTCTGTTTTCTTGAAGAGATCTCTAGTCTTTCCCATTCTACTGTTTTCCTCTATTTCTTTGCACTGATCACTGAGAAAGTCTTTCTTATCTCTCCTTGCTATTCTTTGGAACTGTGCATTCAAACAGGTATAGCTTTCATTTTCTCCTTTGCTTTTTACTTCTCTTCTCAGCTATTTGTAAGGCCTCCTNTTTCCTCTATTTCTTTGCACTGATCACTGAGAAAGTCTTTCTTATCTCTCCTTGCTATTCTTTGGAACTGTGCATTCAAACAGGTATAGCTTTCATTTTCTCCTTTGCTTTTTACTTCTCTTCTCAGCTATTTGTAAGGCCTCCTCACACAACCATTTTGCTTTTTTTCATGTTTTTCTTGGGAATGATTTTCATCACTGCCTCCTATACAATGTCACAAATCTCCATCCATAGTTCTTCAGGCACTCTGTCTATTAGATCTAATCGTTTGAATCTATTTGTCACTTCTACTGTATAATCATAAGGAATATGATTTAGGTCATACATGAATGATCTAGTGGTTTTCTCTAACTTCTTCAATTTAAGTCTGAATTTGGCAATAAGGGGTTCATGATCTGAGCCACAGTCAGCCCCTGGTCTTGTTTTTGCTATCTGTATAGAGCTTCTCCATCTTTGGCTGCAAAGAATATAATCAATCTGATTTCAGTATTGACCATCTGGTNAAGGCCCACTTGACTTCACATTCCAGGATGTTTGGCTCTAGGTGAGTGATCACACCATCCTGATTATCTTGGTCATGAAGATATTTTTTTGTATTGTTCTTCTGTGTATTCCTGCCACCTCGTCTTAATATCTTCTGCTTCTGTTAGGTCCAACCATTCTGTCCTTTATCAAGCCCATCTTTGCATGCAATGTTCCCTTGGTATCTCTAATTTTCTTGAAGAGATCTCTAGTCTTTCCCATTCCGTTGTTTTCTTCTATTTCTTTGCATTGATGGCTGAGGAAGGCTTTCTTATCTCTTCTTACTATTCTTTGGAAGTCTGCATTCAGATGCTTATATCTTTCCTTTCTCCTTTGCTTTTCACTTCTTTTCTTTTCACAGATATTTGTAAGGCCTTCTAAGACAGCCATTTTGCTTTTTTGCATTTTTTTTTTCCATGGGGATGTTCTTGATCCCTGTCTCCTGTACAGTGTCACGAACCTCATTCCATAGTTCATCAAGCACTCTGTCTATCAGATCTAGTCCCTTAAAAATACTTCTCATGTCCACTGCATAATAATAAGGGATATGATTTAGGTGATACCTGAATGGTCTAGTGGTTTTCTCTACTTTCTTCAATTTAAGTCTGAATTTGGCAATAAGGAGTTCATGATCTGAGCCATAGTCAGCTCCTCATCTTGTTTTTGTTGACTGTATAGAGCTTTTCCATCTTTGGCTGCAAAGAATATAATCAATCTGATTCTGTTGTTGACCATCTGGTGATGTCTATGTGTAGAGTCTTCTCTTGTGTTGTTGGAAGAGGGTGTTTGCTATGACCAGTCCATTTTCTTGGCCAAACTCTATTAGTCTTTGCCCTGCTTGATTCCATATTCCAAGGCCAAATTTGCCTGTTAATCCAGGTGTTTCTTGACTTCCTATTTTTGCATTCCGGTCCCTTATAATGAAGGATATCTTTTTTGCGTGTTGGTTCTAAAAGGTCTTGTAGGTCTGCATAGAACTGTTCAACTTCAGCTTCTGCAGCATTACTGGTTGGGGCATAGACTTGGATTACTGTGATATTGAATGTTTTGCCTTGAAAATGAACAGAGTTCATTCTGTCATTTTTCAGATTGCATCCAAGTACTGCATTTTGGACTCTTTTGTTGACCAGGATGGCTACTCCAGTTCTTTTAAGGGATTCCTGCCCACAGTAGTAGATATAATGGTCATCTGAGTTAAATTCACCCATTCCAGTCGATTTTAGTTCGCCGATTCCTAGAATGTCAATGTTCATTCTTTCCATCTCCTATTTGACCACTTCCAATTTGCCTTGATTAATGGACCTGACATTCCAGATTTATGCTGCAACAGTGCACAGAATGTGGGCAGCTGTGACAGCGCACAGAGCGTGGCCAAGAGGAGCTACCCCACGTCCGATGTCAGGGGCAGAAGCCGGGAGGATCCCATGACCGAGGGGCAGTGGCTAAGAAGAGATATCCACTTTCAAGGTCAGGGGCAGCTGCCAAGTGTGCCAGGCTGCAACGGTGCAGGAATGGCAGAAACGAGCTACCCTACGTCCAAGGTCAGGGGTGGTGGCCAAGAGTGCCAGGATGCGACAGCACAGGAGCAGCGGAGAGGAGCTACCCCAGGTCTCAGGTCGGGGCAGTGGCTGGGAGGAGCTATCCCCTACCCGAGGCTGGGGTGGCGGCTGGGAGGAGCAATCCCACGTCCAAAGATTGGTAGCTGCGAGGGCAAGACAGGAGGGCCTAGAGGAGCTATTCCACATTCTAAGTCAAGAAGGGTGGCCATGAGGAGATAACCCTCATCCAAGGTAAGGAGCAGCGGCTGTGCTTTGCTGGAGCAGCTGTAAAGAGGAACCCCACGTCGAAGGTAAGAGAAACCCAAGTAAGACAGTAGGTGTTGCCAGAGGGCATCAGAGGGCAGACACACTGAAACCATAATCACAGAAAACTAGTCAGTCTAATCACACTAAGACCACAGCCTTGTCTAACTCAATGAAACTAAGCCATGCCCATGGGGCCACCCAAGACGGGTGGGTCATGGTGGAGAGGTCTGACACAATGTGGTCCACTGGAGAATGGAATGGCAAACCACTTCAGTATTCTTGCCTTGAGAACCCCATGAACAGTATGACCAGTATGAAAAGGAAAAATGATAGGATATTGAAAGAGGAACTCCCCAGGTCAGTAGGTGCCCAATATGCTACTGGAGATCAGTGGAGAAATAACTCCATAAAGAATGAAGGGATGGAGTCAAAGTTGTGGATATTTTCATTATATTCTAGCTAATTTTTTATAACTAAATTTTAGCATTTCCTTTACTTTTGAATGTAAGCAACAATGTATGTTAGCTACAGAAGTAACTGGGACTTTATTGACAAAAGAAATCAGAGATATTTTATATTGCCTAAAATTGTTGCAGATATCTCAAAATATTGTTTATTCTAATCACTACTAAAAATTACTTGGAACTGGACCTTCCAAGTTAAGGTATTAATTTAGTATATATATTATTACATAAAAGTTGTTTTTTTATTACAGTACTTTGATAATTGTATTTCAATATTATTGGTTTCTCTTCCAAGCCTATGTGTGTTATTTTACTTTGCATGTTTAAAAGTATGATGAGATATCACCAGCCAAAATGTCTATCATCAAAAAATTCACAAACAACAAATGCTGGAGAAGGTGTAGAGAGAAGGGAACCCTTCTACATTGCTGATGGGAATGCAGATTGGTACAGTCACTATGGAGAACACAATGGAGGTTCCTTTAAAAATAGAGCCGTCATATGATCACCCTATAATCCCACTCGTGGGCATACATTCAGAGAAAAACATAATCTGCACCCCATGTTCATTAAAGCACTATTTATGATAGCAGAGACATGGAAGCAACTTAATGTTCATCAACAGAAGAATGGATAAAAAAGATGTGGTACATATAGATAATGGCATATCACTTAGTCATTAAAAAGAATGAAATAATGCCATTCACAGCAACATAGACCTAGAGATTGTCATACTGAGTGAAGTAAATCAGATAGAGAAGGAGAAATATTGCATGACATCCCTTATATGTGGAATCCAGAAAGAAATGATATAAATGAACTAACTTACTTACAAAACAGAAAGAGACTTACAGGCTTATAGAATGACTTATGGTTGCCACGGGGAAGCATAGGGGAAGGGATAATGAGGGAATTTGGGATGGCCATTTACCACACTAATACATTTAAAATGAATAACCAATAAGGACCTATTGTATAGCACAGGGAACTCTTCTCAGTGTTATGTGGCAACCTGTAGGGAAGGGGAATTTGGGGGAGAATGGATACACATATATGTATGGTTAAATCCCTTCACCAATCACCTGAAACTATCATATTATTGTTAACCGGCTATACCGCAATAGAAAATTTAAAAAATTTATTAAAAAAAAAAAAAGATGACTCTAAGGTCCATAGGCTTCATCAGACACACATACATATAGAAAGGAATTCTATTCTAATTAGATTCCTCCCAAATCACCTGTCCTTATCATGTTCTGTTTACTCATTTCCTTGAGGAAGACTGACTCAGAGATTGTTGCTTTGTCCTAAGAAGATCTGAAAAATATTAGTTGCATTGCAGGACACTTTCTTTTCTGCTCTTTTGCTTCCATTCCTAGGAGGATCAGTAAATTCTTTCCAGCATCAGAAAGGTCCTAAAATTCAGGTTTGAAATTTTGGGAGAAAGACTTCCTCTTAAGGTTGACATAAGTGAAAGTCACTTAGTTGTGTCCGACTCTTTGCGACCCCATGGACTATACAGTCCATGGAACTCTCCAGGCCAGAATACTGGAGTGGGCAGTCTATTCCTTCTCCAGTGAATCTTCCTGACCTAGAGATCAAACAGGGGTGTCCTGCATTGCAGGCAGATTCTTTACCAACTGAGCTATCAGTGAAACCCTAAGGTTGACATATTCTTGAAGCTATTTAAACGATAGCCTAAATATGGTTCAGTTTTACTCAGTAACTCTCCCATGTGGCTCAGTATAGCTCAGTTGATGTGTTTTGGGGTTAGGAATCATATTCCCTCTTGCTCAGAGAACTCTATTTTGTTGTCTTTTATGTATATATCTCCCTCAATAATATAGGAGTGAATGTCTCACTGGTTAAAGTATACATATGAAATGAAATTTTCTGTGTTTAACAAAGGGCAGGGAAGCAGAAATCTTCTTTGCCTCTCTCTTAGACGGTTTCCTTGAAAACACAGGAGATCAACCTTTTGATTTTACAGTTAAAGCTTCCAGCTATCTGACCTTTGAAACTGTAAAAACATACTTCTGAAATTAACTCAGGGTTCTTACAAGATTACTCACAAGGTATGCATGAGAAAAAGCATACCAATTTCCCTCTGAATGAGACAAAAGGAGTGTTACTTGTTCTTTTTTTAACTGTATACATTTGTGTGAGATTCTCTCTGGTCTTTATGGTGTCTTTCACAGACTGCTTGCAACAAGCATTGTATTCCAGATATGCTTATTCAATAATAAAATTTCTTTCTTTCTCTTCCAGGTTTTGTGCAATGAACTTTGTTAGTAGGATTCCTGTTTCCCCAATAGAAGTAAAGAATTGGCTATCTTTAGATCTTGTGTCCTAGTGTGCTTGTTAGTTGCTCAGCATGTCCAATCTGTCCCATTACATTAATACAATTTGAATCTCACCATGAATTCTAAGGACTTACCAGGTGTTGCTAGAAGTAAAGAACCAACTGCCAATGCAGGAGACATAAGTGGCGTGTGTTTGATCGATCCCTGGGTCAGGAAGATCCCCTGGAGGAGGGCATGGCAACCCACTCCAGTATTCTTGCCTGGAGAATCCCATGGACAGAGGACCCTGGTGGGCTACAGTCCATTGGATTGAAAGAGTCAGACATGACTGAAGTTACTAACCATGCATATGTGCATGAATTCTAATAGTTACTGTTAAATGCTTTTCTTTCCTCACCTGTAAGGAGAGAATTGATTGATACAATTTTCTATATAATTTGTTTTTTCTGCAGATACTGGCAATACATTCTAGGATGACATGTTTGAAGTCTGACTTAAATATACACTGTGTGTGGTATTAGTTTCTGAGTTGTGTCTGATTCTTTTGCGACCCCAAGGACTGTAGCCAGCCAGGCTCCTCTGTCCATGGGATTTCCCTGGCAAGAATTCTGGACTAGGTTTCCAATTCCTTCTCTGGGGGATCTTCCTGGCCCAGGAATTGGACCCATGTCTCCCACATTGGCAAGCAAATTCTTTACCACTGAGCCACCTGGGAAGCCTCACATACATATAGTCCTAAATGTAGTGAAGGAGGGCATCTTAACATGATGAGAGGCTATGCAACTACCTATCTGGAGATGTTGTGTAGTGACTGAGATATCAAAACCAGAGAAAATAAAAATGGTTTAAATATGAAATCCAAGTCTGTGGTCACAAGAAAATGTGCTCTGAATTATAGATATTGATTTGCAATTGAATTGCGTTTCATAAAAGTGACTCTATTTGGTATGCTCCAGTATCCAAAGGAGCAAAGATTTATTTATTACAATGTTAAAGATTCTCTTTGGCTGTGTAGATCACAATAAACTGTGGGAAATTCTTAAAGAGATGAGAATACCAGACCATCTGACCTGCCTCCTGAGAAATCTTTATGCAGGTCAGGAAGCAACAGTTAGAACTGGACATGGAAAAATAGACTGGTTCCAAATAGGAAAAGGAGTATGTCAAGGCTGTATATTGTCCTGCTTATTTAACTTATATGCAGAGTACATCATGAGAAATGCTGGGCTGGATGAATCACAAGCTGGAATCAAGATTGCTGGGAGAAATATCAATAACCTCAGATATGCAGATGACACCACCCTTATGGCAGAAATTTAAGAACTAAAGAGCCTCTTGATGAAAGTGAAAGAGAGTGAAAAAGTTGGCTTAAAGCTCAACATTCAGAAAACAAAGATCATGGCATGCGGTCCCATCACATGGGAAATAGATGGGGAAGCAGTGGAAACAGTGGCCAACTTTACTTTTCTGGGCTCTAAAAACACTGCAGATGGTGATTGCAGCCATGAAATTAAAAGACGCTTATGCCTTGGAAGGAAAGTTATGAGCAATCCAAACAGCATATTAAAAAGCAGAGATGTCACTTTGCCAACAAAGCTCTGTCTAGTCAAGGCTATGGTTTTTCCCGTGGTAATGTATGGATGTGAGACTTGGACTATGAAGAAGGCTGGATGCTGAAGAATTGATGCTTTTGAACTGTGGTGTTGGAGAAGACTCTTGAGAGTCCCTTGGACTGCAAGGAGATTCAACCAATCCATCCTAAAGGAGATCAGTCTTGAGTGTTCATTGGAAAGACTGAAGATGAAACTCCAATACTTTGGCCACGTGATGCAAAGAGCTGACTCATTGGAAAATATCCCGATGCTGGGAAAGATTGAGGGCAGGAGGAGAAGGGAACGACAGAGAATGAGATGGTTGGATGGTATCACCAACTCAATGGACATGGGATTGGGTGGACTCTAGCAGTTGGTGATGGACCGGGAGGCCTGGTATGCTGTGCTTCATGGGGTTGCAAAGAGTTAGACATGACTGAGCAACTGAACCGAACTGAAAGATTCTCTAAAGGAAAATGCAGGAGGCCAAATGGAGTGATAATGTATGTAAGAGTGTCTGGAAACTAGCAGGTGCTCAATAATGTCAGCTTCCCTTCCCATTTCCATTCAAATACATTTCCTCCTATCCTATGAAAACAAAACATGCTTTGGTTTTATCCCAATATTACCATGTATTTTTTTTCAATACAGAAAATATTACACATGATCCTGACAAATAATCTATGCATTATGTCTATAAACAAAATTCTTATGTGTAGCTGACTAAAGGAAAATATTTGATGATACTTGAAAGTACTTTACCACTAGGCCTTTGTCCTATGAATCTCAATTATATCATGTACTCAAGTGACATCAAATGCTAAATGGCTTAGTATATTAGATTAGACAATCTCTATAAGCATTTATAACAGAACAGAGTCTAGATTCATTCCACATCTCAAAAAAATTTTGCAAATCTCAAGGAGATTTGAAAAAAAGGAATTAACCCAAGGTAAATCATGTCATTTAAACAGAAGATGTGGAATAAAAATTCAATTATTTTATTATTCATACAAAAACAATATGATTTAATTAAAAGTAGGTTATATCAGGTTACTAATGAAATATGACTCTAAAGTTGGAAAGCTATGATCATACAATGAACTTTTTATTTTTCTCTTTTAAAAGTTTCTCTTCAGTTGCCAGAGTAAGAGGGCCTTCCTTTCAAAAGGTTTTATCATTTCATATGCATTAAGAGTTGGAAGTTGAACAAACAATGGTTTCAGATGACTACTGAATGTCTAAGTTTACCATAGTTGTGTTTATACACTTTGATCAGTCTTACAGGTCAGTGCTGATTGAATTAATTTTTTTTTCCCAGAATCCAAGACTTATATTAACATAAGTGAAACAAAGGCACTAAAAATAACGTTGTAGATTTTATTTTTTACTTTTATTTATTTGTTTATTTAATATAAATTTATTTATTTTAATTGGAGGTTAATTACTTTATAATATTGTATTGGTTTTGCCATACTTCAACATGAATCAAGAATTAACACTGACTATATTTATTAAGGCATGTGCTTTCAGTGTAAAGTTGTATTTCAAATGAAATGTAAAAACCCATTTCAAGTGAACACTTTTACCAGTTATTGGTAAAAAACAAACAAACAAACAAACAACTGTTTTCTTAATTCTCATACCTAGCCTAGAGGAAGATTACAGAAGTAAGTAGGGAATCCAAAATCTCATACTTATTTTTGGTGCCATGTATTCCTTCATGAAACATTTAATCAACTAAATTTTTGGTTAAGAACCAGGCTTTAGCCTTGCTGCTAAGTTGCTTCAGTTGTGTCCGACTCTGTGCGATCCCATAGGGTTATAAAAAGATCAATAAAAAGGTCATTGCATTACTCAGCCTACCTATAGGACAGTGATTAAGAAAATGCACTCCTAAATAAGACTGCTGGGCAGGTATGACTGAGTAACTACTTTAATTCTCTTTGTCTTGGTCTCTAATCTATAAAAATAAGAATTTTGGTATTCCGAGTTCTAACAGTTGTGGTGAAGTATAAAATGATGTATATAAAACTTCAAACTCTGAGCAACACAAGATTCCCAACAGTCCTCCTTCCCATGGCACTTTGCCTATTGAATTGCTTGAAATTCTACCAATATTCTCTGTTTACTCTTTCTTCTACATTTTTGGGCTTCCCCAGCAGCCCTAGTGGTAAAGAAGCCACCTGCCAATGTAGGAGACACAGGCAATGTGGGTTCAATCCTTGGGTTCGGAAGATCCCCTGGAGAAGGAAATGGCAACCCACTCCAGTATTCTTGCCTGGGAAATTCCATGGACAGAGGAGCCTGGTGGGTTACAGTCTATGGGGTAACTCCTACACAATGCTCACAAGACTGTTTTATTAATATATTGAGCAATGCACCTTCTCTGTCTGTATCTCATCAGATTGCAAACTCTTCAGGGACAAGGACAATACTGAATTCATATCTTTATACCTAATAGTTATTAACACTACAGAAGCAGGTATAATTGATATACCTGAGCACCTGAGAAAAAGGAATGAATGATCCTCTGTCTTTAGAATAAGTGGCAAGCTAGTGATTCTTTAACAGTTCAAATATGTTTATTCTTAGGGTATTATTATTATAATTATGTATCATTTGGATGCTCACTCTACACTACAGCATTAGACAAGATCAAGAATATTGTGTTGATTTAGTTACAGAGTAAAAAGTCATGGCAATGCAGAGCATGGTGACTATAATTAATAAAACTGTATTTCATACTTAAACTCTGCTTAGAGAATAGATCTTAAACATCTTCATTGAAAGAAAAAAAACTGTAACCATATATGGTGATAGATATTAACTGGACTTACTACAGTGATCATTTAGCAATACATATAAACATCAAATCATTATTTTGTATACCTGAAACTAGTTTAATGTTATATGTCAACTATACCTCAATCAATAAATCATCTAACAAAATTATAGTACTGTGCTGTAGCCAGTATTCCAAATTTAATGAGGTATACATCAGAGATATCTTTATCCAGCTACTGTTTCAATTTTAGATATATTGACTTCATCCTGGGAACTTTGGGGAGCAGGGGGAAGTGAATAGAAATGGTTTTTCTACTAAAAAGACAAGTGATCATAACCTACAAGAAGTGAGATAGCTAGTCAGCAAGAGAGCTGGAGAAAAAGATTTAAAGAGAAAGGACAACAAACGCAAAAGCCCTGAGGTAGCAGTGTGATGAGTGTTTTGAAGAACCCTCCTGGAGGCCAGTGTGGTTCAAACAGTAAAGTAAAAAGGGAAAATATTTAGAGAGGTCAGGGTGTATATGGGCAGATTAAGTAGAGCTTCATGGTATAGGATATTTGGCATTTATTCAGATTTAGGAATTACTGGATGGATTTTGAGTAATTATGTGACATAATCTAACGTATGGTTTAAAGATTACTGTGTTCAAAGGAGATGGTATGCAGAAACAAAGAAATGAGAGAAACTAGTTAGGAAAGAATTGGGTGGCAAGAGATGACTGGTACTCTAGATCAGGGTAGAGACATATTTACATAAACAAATGATATACCATTAGGTGAAATAAATCAAGTAATGAATATTAAGAGACAATATAGATTCTCTTACCATTTGTGTTTTAATACTTTTATTTAATATTGAATCAGATCATGGATAAGAATGACATAATTTAATTTATATTTTAATCCAGTGTATCTATAGATAAAACATCTCAGACTTTCAGTAAGAATGAAAAATAAGAAGGGAAAAAATTATTTTCCCAGCACAAGTTTTTTTTGATCACTAAGTGAACTGCAGGTACAGATATCCTGTTCTGCCATAATTTAATATATGTGACGCTCTCATGAGATAAACTGCAGGATTTCTCTTTGAGGACTTACCACAGGATGCTATCATTTTGGATCTACTTCTGACAAATACAATCTCCCAGTGCCCAATATAAGCTCTAAAAAATATTTTCTTCAGATTTAAAATGTATGCTTAATCCTGAACCGTGATAAAAATCTTTTCCTAAATAGAAAAACTTTGTAAATTCTCAGGGTTCAGATCAGGTGAAGAAAATATTTACTAAGACCTTTCTTATATAAGTTAATGTCTCTTACATGCAAAGGAGTAATATGAAGCTCAGGACTTCATGAACTTACATTGCTCCAGGGTGAGACTAAATCAACATTACAATCAATCAATCAATCGATTTATCTTTCCTTATTTTGGCACTTAAAGATCATAGTCTAATAGCCAACCCCCTACTCATGTACTCTGCAACAAAGTCAACCAGTCAGTCAAAATCTCCTGCCTCCAGTATCACATACTTTAGTTAGGCTTTCTACTATAGGGTAAGACTGAGCATGTAAAACAGAAAATACTGGCAACCTAATTCTCAAACACTGATGAAATTACAAATAAGGGCATAAACAAATTTACACATGACAAAGGCAACTACTGGAATAACCAAAAATAACATAACTCTGAAACACTGAAGAGATAGGCTGTGGATGTGACATAACTATTTATCTTTTGTATCAGAAAATCAATAGATATTATCTAATACTGGTAAATCAAGCAACAGAGCTTCATGTTATACTGAGAGAGCCACCAGAGCAATTAGAAACAGAAATTATTAGAAAGCTCAGCTGAGGAATAGGAGATTAGAAAAGGGTAAAGCAGATGAACATTGATTTCCATTGCTTTAAATTGCAAGCATCTTGGTATTATTTCCTTAGTTATCATATGCACATTTTACTTTGCTTAGAAAATACAAAATTTATCTTAAGAGTAATTTATACTTATGAATAACAAATATTTCTAGCTCTATTGCACATGCATTACACAATAATTTTGACTTTTGAGGTATTAATTTATTAAATCTGAATGTCAGCCAGTTACTATATATGATCACCATGAGGGAAAACAAATAGATACATGAAAATCTGATAAAGAAACAAAAATTTATTAATTCTTATTAGTTTATGACTAAATAATATTTAGTAATAGCCATATGACTAAATATTTTAAATAAGTTATTTAATATAATTCCCCCAACAACTTTGCAAATTACACAATATTATCTCATGCTTAGATGTGCAAAATAAACAAGGTCTCACAGTTGACTCAGGCTTTTTCTTTGTTTTAAAATCATTGTTTAGAGTTAAAAGTACCTAGCTCTAAAATTTGGATTTTCCTTTCCTTTCTAGTATACAAGAAATTATCCAGTATTATTATATTTTTAACAGGGATGTATCAAGTTTTTTTGTCTAATAGCTTAAAGCATGTATTGAATAACTTTAAATTGATTTTTATATCTTAGTATTATGGTTAAAAGTCTAGTGAAATCCAACTTTGTTGTTGTTCAGCTGCTCAGTTGTTTCCAACTCTTTGCAACAGAGAAGCAACACACCAGGCTTCTCTGTCCTTCATTATTTCCTGGAGTTTGCTCAAACTCATGTCCACTGAATCAGAAATACTATCTGCCATCTCGTCCTTGGCCATCCACTTCTCTCCAGTGAGTTGGCTCTTGAATGAGGTAGCCAAAGTATTGGAGCTTCAGCTTCAGGATCAGTCCTTCCGATGAATATTCAGGGTTGATTTCCTTTAGGATTGACTGGTTTGATCTTGCTGTCCAAGGGACTCTCAAGAGTCTTCTCCAGAACAACAAATCAAAAACATCAATTCTTTGAAGCTCAGCCTTCTTTATGGTCCAATTCTCACATCCATACATGACTACTAGAAAAACGATAACTTTGACTGTATGGATCTTTGAGTGTAAAGTGATGTCTCTGCTTTTTTAATATGCTGTCTAGGTTTGTCAAAGCTTTTCTTCCAAGGAGCAAGTGTCTTTTAATTTCATGACTGCAGTCACCATCCTCAGTGATTTTGGAGCCCAAGAAAATAAAATCTTCACTGTTTCCACTTTTCCCCCATTCACTATGAAGTGAAGAGATAGAATGACATGATCTTAGTTTTTTGAATGTTGAGTTTTAAGCCAGCTTTTTCACTTTCCACTTTCACTTTCATCAAGAGGCTCTTTAGTTTTTCTTTGCTTTCTGTCATTAGAATAGTAACATCTGCATATATGAGGTTGTTATTTCTCCTGGCAATCTTGATTCCAGCTTGTGAGTCATCCAGCCCAGCATTCCACATGATGTACTCCGCATCTAAGTTAAATAAGCTAAGTGACAATATGCATCCTTGACAGACTCCATTCCCAATTTTTAGCCAGTCTGTTTTTCCATGTCTGGTGCTAACTATTGCTTCTTATCCTGCATACAGGTTTCTCAGGAGACAGGTGTGGGGTGGGGTGTGGGGTGTGGTATTCCCATCTCTTCAAGAATTTCCAGTTTGTTGTGATCCACACAGTGAAAGGCTTTAGCAAGTCAGTGAAAAATATGTAGTTTTTTTTTGTTTGTTTATTTTATTCTCTTGCTTTTTCTATGATCAATGGATGCTGTTATCCAACTTAAATGATGGTAAAAATTATTATCTCTTAAGTAATTTTAAAATACTCAATTTCTGTGCTATTTTCAGGAAGGAGTGAATGTGTATTCATATAAAATATGTTACATTTAGTTAATATTAAAATGATCAAAAAGGTAGTTCATCCAAAACATAACATACAATGCAAAGTGCAATGCATGATTTCCAACGCTATGCATGTTTTTGGAACACTGTTAAAAATCATAAGTATTAATATGCCAGTATTTGTTTGGAAGTTTACTAGGTCTGATTTACTATGTGTTGTGATTAATAACTGAATCTTCACAATAACCTATTGAATTAACAACTGTTATCTGGCTTTCGAGAGTTAAAAATCAAGGCTCAGCTTGCCTCAGGTTATACATAGAGTAAGAGAATATGAAGTCAGATCTGTTCTTACCTCCAAATTGTCTGTAGATATGACTGTTCAACCAAATATATGAAATACACTTAATTAGGACATAATTGACCCATGAAACATTGGAAATGTTGAAAATAAATAGGATTATCTAAGGTGAGCAAAATTCTTTGTGAATGGTATATATTTTGATCCTCCAGCCTTTCCCATCTAAGTCACTGAAATTCACCTATTTAATCATTTATTCCAGTGATTAACACTCAGTTTTTAATCTATAGTTTTCTGTGTCCTTTTGAGTTTTCTCCATCAAATTTTTAGTTTTTCCATGTCTGGTGCTGCAAATTTTCCATGGTTTCTAAATGATTACTGAAAGTAAATTTTGAAAAGTGCTTTTCTAAGTTTAGTATGCCTTTTTTGCCTCTAAAAGGATTTCCCTTTTGTATGGCTGTAAATTCTAAGATAAATCACTCTTTCTCTTTGTTTTTCATAAAATTTCATGTCATCAATTTTTTTTTCCTCTTTGGCAGGATTAAATCCAAAGTAATTGCTTTCCTTTTTATTTCCTTTATCTTGTAATAGATGAAATCATTACCTCAAGTCAGTTCAGTCATTTCTGAACCTTTGTGACCACATGGACTCCAGCACACCAGGATTCCCTGTCCTTCATCAACTCCCAGAGCTTGCTCAAACTCATGTCCATCAAGTTGGTGATGCCATCCAACCATCTCATCCTCTGTAGTCCCCTTCTCCTCCTGCCTTCAATCTTTCCCAGCATCAGGGTCTTTTCCAAGAAGTCAGTTCTTCACATAAAGTGGCCAAAGTATTGGAGTTTCAGCTTCAGCATCAGTCCTTCCAATGATTATTCAGGACCGATTTCCTTTAGGATTGACTGGTTTGATCTCATTGCAGTCTAAGAGACTCTCAAGAGTCTTCTCCAACACCACAGTTCTAAAGCATCAGTGACTATTTAGTAGATATCTACCTTTTCTTAATTTCTTAAAACATTTTGAAGTAAGGATTTCAAGCATTCTTCTTTTAGATATGAGCAACAACAATCTCACAAGTGGCTCAGTGGTCAAGAGTCCCCCCTGCCAAGGCACGAGATGCAGGAGACACAGGTTGATCCTTGGGTGGGGAAGATGACCAGGAGGAGGAAATGGCAACCCACTAGAGTATTCTTGCCTGGGAAATCCCATAGACAGAGGAGACTGGCTGGCTACAGTCCGTGGGGTCACAAAGAGTCAGATATGACTGAGTGAATGAACACAAAGAACAAGCTTAGAGAGGTTAAGTGACTTGTGTTAGTTAGAAATAACATATATATATATATATATATATATATAATTCTCATAGCTGAATACATTAAAGGACTAAGAAAAACAACCATGTGCATTAGACACCAAATATCCAAACTTTTAATCGACAGATCGGAGTTGCTGGTTTTTCTTGTTCCACTGAAATCACAGTAGTAAATATACTTTATTTTATAAATTCCTCCAGCTATTTATCCAGAAATATGTATTCATGAATTTCTGAACCACTATCATTAAAACTTGTTTCATTGTTAATTGGGAACTCCTGCAGTTTCCCTTCTTTTGTCCACTAGATCATCTCTTCAAAATCATTATAAAGAGCTGCTTATTTACTGTGGTTAACTGCTTAGCAAATTCCTTATCCCCAAATGAGGATGATGTTTCTGTTTCAGTTGCCTCTTTTAACTGTCTTAATCTTAAAAATATTTAGTCTGTTTTTGAAAATATTTTTCCCTAAGACTTTTTCTAAGATATGTGATATTTTCCTGGCCATGATCATTGTCAGATCCTTCAGGACTCTGAATTTGATGCACTGGTCTTGTACTAACGATAGCTGTAGCAGATCTGACAACTTTCATCTGACATTATATTACTGAAACTAATTTTAGTTATTCCTCCATATTTTTGCACACTTGGGTCTTCCTTGTGCTTTTAGAGCTACCTCAGTAGCTCTGACATGGTCACTCATTTTAAACTACTCAGTTCTTAGGAGAAATGTATGTATCTTTATATCCTTGGTTCAGATCTATCACTGATTATTGATAATATTCTAGCTATTGCATTTATCTACTTTTGTTGAAATAACAGTTTCATGTGTTTCTTCCTCATTACTCAGTCAATATTTCCTAAGAACCTGAAATGTTAGGAACTCCTTTAAATCCTTAGGATAAAAAAAAAATGAACAAAACATCCCTGCTCTCAGAGAGCTGGCCCACTATAACATGCACATTGCTTTAGAGACACGTGGGAATATAAGCAATTTTCCAAAATCATTTCTTTATAGAAACTAGTTTAAAAATCCTCGATAAAATCTGCATTGCCTACACCACACTTATAGATCATGTGTTAAATGGTTGATTTGTTAAAAAAACAGAAGTAACTTTAATTGATTCTAATTATAAAACTCAGCCAAAAGGTATTTTCTTACCATGACAACTTGGTAAGACTCTATTCCATCCAGGTCTTCCATCATCTCCCATGATACAGGTGAGAGTTGAATATCCTTGAAGAATGTAACCAGCATCACAGTAATAGGTTACTGTTGACCCTAATTTATAATCCATTCCCAGTCTGGTGCCATTCATTATATTGCCTGGATCAAAGCAGGACTCTCGGAGTTTTGCTGTAAAGTAATGTTGATATAAAATGAATTATTTTAAAATATCACATTGTAGGAAACTATCAGTATATCTTTATCTCTACCTCTAATTAGACAGAAAGCACCAACACTATTTCTGCCTGTTTAAGAGCTAAAAGTACAAAGTAGCCTTCAACCATATCTGATGTTTTGTTGATTTATACTGATTAAAAAAGGATAAAGTTCTTCATTGGTCTTCTCATTAAAATTAGTATCTAATATATATACTCAACACAGGGTTTCAGAGTTTATTATAATTATGTGTAATCATCCATGNAAAGTGGCCAAAGTATTGGAGTTTCAGCTTCAGCATCAGTCCTTCCAATGATTATTCAGGACCGATTTCCTTTAGGATTGACTGGTTTGATCTCATTGCAGTCTAAGAGACTCTCAAGAGTCTTCTCCAACACCACAGTTCTAAAGCATCAGTGACTATTTAGTAGATATCTACCTTTTCTTAATTTCTTAAAACATTTTGAAGTAAGGATTTCAAGCATTCTTCTTTTAGATATGAGCAACAACAATCTCACAAGTGGCTCAGTGGTCAAGAGTCCCCCCTGCCAAGGCACGAGATGCAGGAGACACAGGTTGATCCTTGGGTGGGGAAGATGACCAGGAGGAGGAAATGGCAACCCACTAGAGTATTCTTGCCTGGGAAATCCCATAGACAGAGGAGACTGGCTGGCTACAGTCCGTGGGGTCACAAAGAGTCAGATATGACTGAGTGAATGAACACAAAGAACAAGCTTAGAGAGGTTAAGTGACTTGTGTTAGTTAGAAATAACATATATATATATATATATATATATATAATTCTCATAGCTGAATACATTAAAGGACTAAGAAAAACAACCATGTGCATTAGACACCAAATATCCAAACTTTTAATCGACAGATCGGAGTTGCTGGTTTTTCTTGTTCCACTGAAATCACAGTAGTAAATATACTTTATTTTATAAATTCCTCCAGCTATTTATCCAGAAATATGTATTCATGAATTTCTGAACCACTATCATTAAAACTTGTTTCATTGTTAATTGGGAACTCCTGCAGTTTCCCTTCTTTTGTCCACTAGATCATCTCTTCAAAATCATTATAAAGAGCTGCTTATTTACTGTGGTTAACTGCTTAGCAAATTCCTTATCCCCAAATGAGGATGATGTTTCTGTTTCAGTTGCCTCTTTTAACTGTCTTAATCTTAAAAATATTTAGTCTGTTTTTGAAAATATTTTTCCCTAAGACTTTTTCTAAGATATGTGATATTTTCCTGGCCATGATCATTGTCAGATCCTTCAGGACTCTGAATTTGATGCACTGGTCTTGTACTAACGATAGCTGTAGCAGATCTGACAACTTTCATCTGACATTATGTTACTGAAACTAATTTTAGTTATTCCTCCATATTTTTGCACACTTGGGTCTTCCTTGTGCTTTTAGAGCTACCTCAGTAGCTCTGACATGGTCACTCATTTTAAACTACTCAGTTCTTAGGAGAAATGTATGTATCTTTATATCCTTGGTTCAGATCTATCACTGATTATTGATAATATTCTAGCTATTGCATTTATCTACTTTTGTTGAAATAACAGTTTCATGTGTTTCTTCCTCATTACTCAGTCAATATTTCCTAAGAACCTGAAATGTTAGGAACTCCTTTAAATCCTTAGGATAAAAAAAAAATGAACAAAACATCCCTGCTCTCAGAGAGCTGGCCCACTATAACATGCACATTGCTTTAGAGACACGTGGGAATATAAGCAATTTTCCAAAATCATTTCTTTATAGAAACTAGTTTAAAAATCCTCGATAAAATCTGCATTGCCTACACCACACTTATAGATCATGTGTTAAATGGTTGATTTGTTAAAAAAACAGAAGTAACTTTAATTGATTCTAATTATAAAACTCAGCCAAAAGGTATTTTCTTACCATGACAACTTGGTAAGACTCTATTCCATCCAGGTCTTCCATCATCTCCCATGATACAGGTGAGAGTTGAATATCCTTGAAGAATGTAACCAGCATCACAGTAATAGGTTACTGTTGACCCTAATTTATAATCCATTCCCAGTCTGGTGCCATTCATTATATTGCCTGGATCAAAGCAGGACTCTCGGAGTTTTGCTGTAAAGTAATGTTGATATAAAATGAATTATTTTAAAATATCACATTGTAGGAAACTATCAGTATATCTTCATCTCTACCTCTAATTAGACAGAAAGCACCAACACTATTTCTGCCTGTTTAAGAGCTAAAAGTACAAAGTAGCCTTCAACCATATCTGATGTTTTGTTGATTTATACTGATTAAAAAAGGATAAAGTTCTTCATTGGTCTTCTCATTAAAATTAGTATCTAATATATATACTCAACACAGGGTTTCAGAGTTTATTATAATTATGTGTAATCATCCATGCATAAGTTTTAAAACAATTATTTTGGAAAAGAAGAACTTGTTTATTTAATATTTCATTATTTAAAAGATCTTCCCCCAAATAAAGTACACTCCATTTCATGTGACTGAACTTAGATATAGTACTACTGTCTATGCTAATTTCAGTTAATCACTAGGACAAAAGTAAAAGATCCTATGTCTCCACCCTGAAGCCATTTCTCTTAACTTCCCTCCTCTACTCATTCCACACATATCTGTCAGAGGTCTGCCCATTAAAAATAGTAACAAAATCTTTATAATATCCAAACCATGATCTTTTTGGACACAGTCTATATCAAAGCCAAGAACTTTCAAAGGTAATAGGAAAAGGCAAATTAAAAAGTAAATTTCATTCACAACAAAGAACTATTTTCCATGGAACCAGATAGTAAACTAGAGAGACTGACAGAATATTTTGAAAATATGAGAGAAATGTATTAGTTCATCCATTTTGGCAAATAAGTGGTAGAATACTTTTGTTATATCGGATCTGTGTAACACGTGAATATTTCTATTTTATTATTATTGCAGATAAATAGAGATGTACAATGTAAGGGCTGTCACAAATTCAAGATAACAAATGTGATTTATTACATTAGAATTTATCTTATGTTAATGGGAATTCAGGAGATGGGTATATCTTTGGATATGACTCATAGAATCTTGGTAATTTAAGTCAAGAATATCTTGATGTTTGGCTATTTTAGTAATTATATTATCATAATAAATAAATAAAAATGTGATTAATTTTAAAAGAAAAATTTTTTATTCCATTTGCTAAAGTCTACAGAGTTCAAAGTGCTTCAACACTTACAGGAAATTATGAGAAATTTATGCTTTAGGAAACATACTTCACAAGATTTCTCTGAATTTAACTAAAGAGGAAATGGTGGAAAGAAACATTTAAATGATTTTAATAGAATACCAAATAAAAAATTCTCACTTCCTTTCCTTCCTTCCTTCTTTTCAGAAACTACTTAAGAGTCCATTATCCAAGTAACATTGCAAACACAGCCATGGTGATCAAACAAATATTCTAACCTTCATGGGTTTTACAGTCTATCAAGAAAATAATTACATTAAGTAAACACTTGTGGTTGCGATGTGTGTTGTATAAGGAGCAGCATTCAGAACCTTCCTGAAACACTGACATCTAAACTGAGCACTGGGAGGGTAATGGGCAGACTAGGTGAAAGGGGGATGAGAGACGTGAAGGGGAGAAGTTATAGTGGAGCTTGTAAGTCAGATAACCCTGATTTCTGAGCATCAACCAAAACTAAATAATTTGATCTTTCAAAGGTATGTACATGTGCGTACACAACACAGTGTAAGAAATCTGTATCCCATATAACATAAGGAAAAGAACCAGTAGATTCTTTGGTCACTAAGAAAGAGGCTTTAGTGGTGCAGAGGCTAGTTTGTTTAATTTTTCAGAGAAAAACATTAATCTTTTCCTTAAATAAGCAGAAAATGCAATGTAATTTTTAGGCGTAATGGCAACCTACCATTTACGCTCTTCATGAAATTGAACTAAATCCCTTGAGGGAAAAGAAAGGGTTGAAATTGCTATTTAGAAGGATTAATCTCTTTGACATGTCTCACTGCCTAACATCCATCTTTTGAAAAGTTAGCTTTTTCCTTCTTTAAAGTTTTCCCCAAATTTTCACTGACATATTAGTGAATCTATAATGGAAACCTACTTTTTGTGTAAAGGGAAACATGGTTGATAAATTAAAAACACTGCCTCTGAAACAATTTTATATTGCTAGGCTCATTTTGAGAGGATTCATTTATCTCTTTATTACGTTTACATATTGCTTTAAATTCTTAGTGAATAGCTTTCTATGAATAATACTGCACTTGTTTATTTCCGTGTTTGCCATAGCAATTGCATCTGGAAATTTTGAGAACATATGGAGAATCCTTACATAAAGGTCCAGGAAACAGATGGAAAAATGATTTCAATTTTGGAAAAAAAAGGGAGGTAGACAAATTGATACTATTTTCATGAATAATTAATTTAATAAAATAATTTATTTGTATGAATAATTCACTTTTATTAATAATAGCAACTTGCCTACTGAATAGATCCCAGGTAAAAGTCCCTTGCCTTATATTCTCTAAGTAAAGCATGTTAGAAGCAGTCTGCTGGAAGACAGAAGTGTCCATAAGCAATAGCGCCTGTATCTTGGTAATGGACTCTTTTTTCATTTTTACAAAAAATTTGTTTCAGAATTATTTCCAGGTGAAATTAAAGCATTGTAAATGCTTATTTTAATGAAAAAATTTGACATTACAAAGTTGAAATGTGTGTCCTTAAGAAGAGTCAACAGGAAAAATTAAAGCTTTATCATGCTTTTGTTTTCATTTTATTAAGGAAGACATATAGATGAAATTACAATAACCACAATATTTATATCATTATAAAGTTTTATCATGCTTTCCATCAGGCATGACAATAACTAAATAATGTTTGTTCAATTAATACTTAATGACTTGTTTATAAATACATTTTTTTTCCTGGGCTAATAAGAACCATAATATTTTTGTTGTTAAAGGTTGAAGGTGAAGGTGAAGTTGCTCAGTCGTGTCCGACTCTTTGCAACCCCACAGACTGTAGCCTACCAGGCTTCTCCGTCCATGGGATTCTCCAGGCAAGAATACAGGAGTGGGTTACTATTTCCTTCTCCAGGGGACCTTCCCAACCCAGGGATAGAACCCAGGTCTCCCACATTGGAGGCAGATGCTTTAACCTCTGAGCCACCAGTTTTTAACAAACTTCAAAGTTTATTCCCACATACAGGTATTTACTCATGAAAGGACCATTATTAAGAATAGTGTTGTTTTGTACATAACCAGTTATATGTTATTTTTATTTTTGAGACATCACCAAAGTATATAATATTCAACTGCTTTTTATTTCCAGAATAGTGCCATTGGGCATATACCTGCTAGCATGAACTCAGAAACTAAGAGCTAAATTCCCTTCGAGCTGTGTATGCATTGTAGTCCCCTCAGATCATAGTAACTCCCAAAAGGCTTTCTCTTTTGGGAGACCCATAGTTCACACAGGGTCAGATTCCCCATGTGCTCTTTGAAATTAAATATAAACCATAGACGTATCTCTTTTATTTTGGAAAATACTGTTGATTAAACAATTGGAAATTAAATAATTGCTGCAAAATACCTCAAAGTAAAGCTGAAATGTAATAAGTTGCTCTATGAAAAGATATGTCTTACCTTAAATTGATATATTAATTTAGAAAGTAACTGACTATATTTTAAGGTTCTTGAAGCAGGTGGCTAACTTATCCCATATATAAACAACCATTCATAAATCTTTCACTGTAGATTTTTGGTGCCTATCAGATAAAACAGCAGCTGCCAGGAGGTCCCCTTCAGAAACACAAAACTGTATCTATACTCTCTTCTTCATATAAATAGTATATTTTGTTTAAATAATATAAACATCACTCCTATGAGTTACACCTATTAAATATTTAAAATATACTTATTAACATAATTAAAGGTTCTCCCTGGTGGCTCAGATAGCTTTAATACAAAACAATGCAAAAGACAGTATTAAGCTAAAATGTTTATCAAGTATACATTTAATATTGTATCTCATTGAAATTACACTAATTTATCTGTGCTTAGTCACTCAGTCATGTCTGACTCTTTGCCACCCCTTAAACTGCAGCGTGTTAGGCTCCTCTCTCCATGGGGATTCTTCAGGGAAGACTACTGGAGACTAGATTGATTTAAACTCTTTGGGGACAAAGAGTTATTTCAAGTTAATAAAACATCTCCCCTTAACTTCAAATATCCATTTATTTCAGTTTACTATTGTCTACAACACTAGAGCCTATCTACCACTTGATTTAAAAAAATTTTTTTATTGGAGGCTAATTACTTTAAATATTGTGGTGGGTTTTGCAATATAACATTTGCTTTTTGTAAATAAAAGTAGTCTTCCTTTCAGAATCTCTATTATTAACAGGCTGTGTATTTGCAATGTTTGACTATAGCATTTGTTCACCATTCAAATGCTTTCTTTGCAGAACTCCTATGTATTTGCAAATAAACAAAAATAAGGCTCAGTGTCTATCTTCAATAGGGAAATGAAGAGTTCAGTATGAACACAAACAATAGCAACTATACTCTGGTGTGAGCTCTGTAGAAGTAGGTGCTGAACCTATAGCTTTTTAAATAAAGACCTATGAATACCAGTATTTGGAGTGAGTTGGGACTTAAATAGTTTACTTTTTCAGAGCTAATAGAAATCAACATGCTTAAAATAAAGTATATAACATGATTATAAAAGACAAACAAATAGTTTTTACAATCCAGGACCTCCAGTTATATGTCAATTTCTTTTGCAGGTGCATATTTTATCTTGAAAATTTTGACATGTTTGCTTGGCTATGGCAGNAGAAATCAACATGCTTAAAATAAAGTATATAACATGATTATAAAAGACAAACAAATAGTTTTTACAATCCAGGACCTCCAGTTATATGTCAATTTCTTTTGCAGGTGCATATTTTATCTTGAAAATTTTGACATGTTTGCTTGGCTATGGCAGAAATAAACAACAAGGCCACTTTATCAGCTTTAAAGAACCAGGCAATTAAAGAGCTAACTTTTTTTTTTAATAAAAGTAGGGTGATTGATAAGAAAAGGCAGATCCTGGAGACCCTAAAGTGGGGGATGAAATTCTATCGGGGGGTTTGAGAATTTTTAGAGCCAGTCCAGAAAGTTAATTAGGTTGGATTTGGGGAATACCATAAACTTAGCACTAACATTATAAAGAAATACCATCTGGAGTATAAAAATAAGACCTCAAGAAATTGTGTGTAAATGGGCACTGGTGTAGTAACCTAGGATGGTAGGCAGTAGTTGCAGGGTACAAGATGGAATGTAGTTCATGGAATGGTTATGTATTTCTCTGCCTGTACTCACATTTTTATTTTCCTTTACTCTTATTGGTAGTGATAATTTATGCCATTATTTGCAATTCACTTTAACAATCTGATTCTCAATGTCATCATTTGAAAATAGGTATAGTAATACCTACACAATAATGCTGTTAGTTAACATTCTGTTGCATTTACAAGTGTTTTTGCTAAGGGGAAAGAAAGAGATACTGTATTAAAAGAGCTAATAACTGTACTTGGAGTAAAGTACATAATAGGTAATTAACATTGTCCTTTTAAAAAATGCATCAGTGGCCTTTTTCCTGTGGTGGCATAAATCGTAGCTTTTCAGAAATAATGGGACACCGAAATTGACCAACATGGGAAATAGGAAGGGCAATACATTTAGTTTAAGATATGGTGAGTAGATTTTATCTCAAGTGCTAAATGACATGGATTTAATAATGACTACATGGATATTATGAAAGGATTGGGAAGTCCAGTCCAGTTTCCATGGGAAAGAATGCTGTAACAAATTAGTATCATCTGCATTTTACTTTCACTTTCATGCATTGGAGAAGGAAATGGCAACCCACTCCAGTGTTCTTGCCTGGAGAATCCCAGGGCTGGTGGGGCCTGGCGGGCTGCCGTCTATAGGGTCGCACAGAGTCGGACACGACTGAAGCAACTTAGCAGCAGCAGCAGCAGCCCTGAGTATGGCAGTATTTGTGGCATTCTTCCTGTATCTGTTATCCTATGGGTCTCTGGAAATGCTTTGTTAAATACAAACTCACAATAGAACCTAGCTTTACTGACTTGCTTACAGTTCTCTATCTCTCTTCAACCGAGTCTTGTTTATAAAGCTATCACCTTGCGGATATTCCTAAAAAGCCAAGTTCTCATTTGTAAAATACAGGACATGAATGTGTCTCTAAGTTTCCTTAGATTTCAGTATGTTATTATTCTAATCATATCTTGATTTAAAATATAAAACACCTCTTTAAGCAACTCAAAATCAGCTAAGTAATTATCAAATAATTACTACGTATGTAGGCATTATTCTAATAAGTTCATTGTATAGTGGTAAATAGAGTTCTTGCTCTTAATAAGTTTGTTTTTCTGGGGTATGTGTAGGGATTGAGTGGGGCTTCCCAGGTAGCTCAGCTGGTAAAGAATCCACCTGTAATGCAGGAGACCCTTGTTCTATATCTGGGTCAGGAAATTTCCATGGAGAAGGGATAGGTTATCCACTCTAGTATTCTTGGGCTTCCCTGGTGACTCAGACAGTAAAAAATCTGCATGCAATGGGTTCGATCACAAGGTTCAATCCCTGGGTTGGGAAGATCCTCTGGAGAAGGGCATGGCAACCTACTCCAGTATTCTTCCTGGAAAATCCCCATGGACCGAGGAGCCTGCTGGGCTACAGTCCATGGGGATGCAAAGAGTCAGACATGACTGAGCGGCTAAGCACAGCACAGGGATTGAGGGGCATAAATGGGAGTGTGCATAGTAAATAAATAAGCAAATAAATGAACAGTAAAATATCAAGTAATTATATGACTTTGATAAAAAAAGAAATTTGTGCTAGTACAAGAGAAAAAGCAAGGAATAGAAAGCTCAAAATAATATTGTAAATATGTATATATGTACCAAAAAATGGGTTCTGATAATATAGCAAAAAAAAAATCACTATTTTAAGAAAAAAATGAAAATTAATTACAAAAAAATTATAATAGATTTCCTAAATTATTTTAATAATTGCTAGACCAAGCAATTTTTTTAAATGGCAAATGACATACATATTCAATAAAGATAAATAGAGAATTTAATAAGTATATATATTAAAAAAAAAACTGCACCCATAAATTAGATGACACTCTTTTCTCCAAGCACACAGGGAGTGTGTGTGCTTTATATGGTTAAAACTAACCATATAGAGGTCAAAAAACAAATCTTTAGACACACCAAGAACTGGAATCATACACATTTGACCACAGTATAGGTAAGCTAGAAATTCATAATTAAGTATAGACTGAAATTTATTGTAAGACTTGTAAGCACTTGTAAATAGCTCTTAAGTAGAGGAAAAATCAAAAGGCAGTACAATTAGAACAAATTAAAATTGTAAAATAATAAAACTCTACATATCCCAACATTTGCAAAGCAGCTACAGTGGCGCTTTGAGTAAAATACACAGCCCTCAAAAGCTCATATTAGAAGAGGATTAAAAATATGAAAATTAATAAGTTATCTGTTTTTTAATTATGAAAATAAAAGCCAATCTAGAGAACATAGGGAATAAGTAAATTATTTGAAAGTAATATTAACAAAAATACCAAGCAATTCTAATAAAAAAATACAGCAACAGAAAATTCAAGAGAGCACTGTGAACATTTTTATGTCTACACATTTGAAAACTTGCATGAAGATAATTAGTTCTCAGGAAAAGATTTTCAGTTTTCATAAGTCTCTCCCATGTATACACATTATTAAACTTGTTTGATTTTCTCCTGTTAATCTGTCTCATACTAATTTAATTCTTAGATCAGCTCGAAGAATCTAGAAGAACAGAGGACAATTTTTTTCTCCCTGAAATGTACAAAGGGAATGTAATATACAATACTTAAGAATATATGTATTCTATATTTGAAAGTTGCTAAGGTAATATATCTTAACAAGTTTTCATTACAAGAAAAAAATGATTGTAACTATATGCAGTGGTGATAATGCTATATAGACTTAATATAGTAATCATTTTGCATTACATATGTTTATTAAATCATTATGTCATACAAACATCTAAAAATAGTATAATGTTTTTGTCAGTTATAACTCAAAAAATGTGGAGGTTTTGAAATGCTTTCTCTGCTGTTGAGAATATAAATTGGTATAGTCTCTTCTGGGAGTAATTAGGGGATATGTAGTTAGATTCAAGAGGTTTATATCCTTTGATCTAGTATTCCCACTCTTAGATATACAGATATTTTAGAATCTAAAAGATATGTTCAAGAAAGCATTCAAAAGAACGGCTATATCATCATGATTCCTAACAGAAAACTTAACCTAAGTATCTATCAGAAAAATTTACAAATTACTTGTGATAGTCATATGATAGAACATCATAAAGAAATTAATGAACAAAGTCTACATGTCTCTTATCATTGGTATACTTCAGAAATAATGTAGAAGGAAAAAACAATTTTCATAAGAATGTGTACATGATTAAAATACGTTTTATGAAAATAGAATGAAGGAAATGTACATGATGGAAAATATAAATATATGTACAAGCATACATACATGGAAAAGATAAGCACTGAATTAAGAATTAGGAGGATACGGTCATGAAGGGAGCAGGAGTGTCTGAAAATAATCTTGACTACTCATAATTTGTGCAGATAGCCAGTTAGTTATGTTCTTGTGTATGGCATGGGGAGCCTCTTCCAGTGGGAGAGTTTGGCACATTGTTCAAGTTCAACTCTCTAGACTATCAATGTTTCCTAACCCATAGTCACAAGGTGTAAGCTTGCCCATGATCCTCTGGTTTGGAGCAGCTAACATTTTCATACAACCCTAATAAATAGCTGGTCATCCTAAATTCTTACTGAAAGTGAAAGCATTAGTCACTTCAGTCATGAGCGACCCTATAAACTATAGCTCACTAGGCTCTTCTATCCGTAGAATTCTCCAGGCAAGAATACTGGAGTGGGTAGCCAGCCATTCCCTTCTCCAGGAGATCTTCTCCAAAGCATCTTCTCAACCCAGGGCTTAAACCCAGGTCTCCCTCATTGCTCTCCCGCATGGTAAAGAATCTGAAATTCTTCTGAGCCACCAGAGAATCACCTACTGTTTGGTACCAAATAGCTCATATATTCTCCTACTGACAAGGCCATTTTTACTTTGCTCTGTAAGATGAGAGACTCATAGACCAAAATTTACCACCTCAAAATATGCCTCTTTGGCATGCATATTGATTTAGGGTGATTATTTTTAAGAAACAAAAACATAGTATTTTTACCTCCCACTTAGCTAACTAAGAATTTAGCTAAAGGAAATGTACCTAAAATAGAATACATTTGTGACCAAAGATGGACCCTTATGGCAGAAAGCAAAGAAGAGAGCCTCTTACTAAAAGTGAAAGAGGAGAGTGAAAAAGCCGGCATCAAAATCAACATTCAAAAAACTTAATCGTGGCATCCAGTCCCATCAATTCATGGCAAATAGATAGAGAAATAATGGAAACA
This sequence comes from Neotragus pygmaeus, assembly GCA_006410875.1. Classification (NCBI taxonomy): domain Eukaryota; kingdom Metazoa; phylum Chordata; class Mammalia; order Artiodactyla; family Bovidae; genus Neotragus; species Neotragus pygmaeus. The sequence continues at coordinate 438,908 of SJYV01001803.1, forward strand.
GTAAGAAACTTTGTGGGTTTATTTGGCTCCAAAATCACTACACATGGTGACTGCAGCCATGAAATTAAAAGACGCATGCTCCTCAAAACAAAAGTTATGACCAATCTACACAGCATGTTAAAAAGCAGAGACATTATTTTGCCAACTAAGGTTACATCTAGTCAAAGCTATGGCTTTTCCAGTAGTCATGTATGGATGTGAGAGCTGGACCATAAACAAAGCTGAGCACCAAAGAACTGATGTTTTGAACAGTGGTATTGGAGAAGACTCTTGACAGGCCCCACAAATGCAAGGAGATCAAATCAGTCAATCCTAAAGGAAACGAGTCCTGCATATTCATTGGAAGGAGTGATGCTGAAGCTAAAACTCCAATACTTTGTCCACCTGATGCGAAGAACTGACTCCTTGGAAAAGACCCTGAACCTGGGAAAGATTGAAGGCAGGAGGAGAAGGGGACGACAGAGGATGAAACGGTTGGATGGCATCACCTACTCGATGGACATGAGTTTGAGAAAGCTCTGGGAGTTGGTGATGGACAGGGAAGCCTGGCATGCTGCAGTTCATGAAGTCACAAATTATTGGGCACGACTGAGTGACTGAACTGACTGACTGATGACCAAAGACACCTGCAGCGATTATAGGCTGGGCTGCAGCGGTGGAGACTCAGCAGGGCCTAGAAAGCAGAATCCATTCTTTAGCTCCTTGTCTCTGCACAGCCCAGCAAACATTTATTTATCAAACATTTACTTTTCTATCAATGTGGATTGCCTTTTTCTCCTTGAAGTCCCAAACCACTTTTCCCAACATTTTCTTTTGTCTCTAGCTGAAGATGTATTTAAGGCGGGGTTTCAGCTTGACTTTTTTCAATAGCCCTACACACACACACACACACACACACACACACACACACACACCTCTCTTCCTAGTGCAAATTCAGAAGTTTCAATAGAATATTTCTTAAAACAAGAATAACAAGATTTAAATCAAATATAACACCATGTTAAGTCTGTTAAATACTTTGTATTTGGATAGCAAATACTTTGAAATTTGTTTTGTTATTTTGTATAACTTTTACCTACTGAAAATATTCTATAGAGGGGAAAAAATAAAATCAAAGCAGTAAGTAATAAATTCAAAGTATGCATTTACATAACTCAAATGACCCCTTTATCATATCCTTTATAGACTCAATGTTTTAAAAATAAAATTTAATTTTAAACAACTAAGATCTAATTTGTCCTTATAGGCATTGAATAGAAAACTTAAATATATTTATAAATATCCAAATATGTACATGCTAAGTCCCTTCAGTCATGTCCAACTCTTTGCAACCTTATGGACCTTAGCCTACCAGCCTTCTTTCTTAATGGGATACTTCACGCAAGAATACTAGAGTAGGTTGCTAGAGTGCCCTTCCCGACCCTGGGATCAAACCTGACTCTCTTACATCTCTTGCATTTGCAGGGGGATTCTTTACCACTAGTGCCACCTGGGAAGGCCCAAGAAATATCTNAGAGGCAGGTCAGGTGGTCTGGTATGCCCATCTCTTTCAGAATTTTTCAGTTTATTGTGATCCACACAGACAAAGGCTTTGGCATAGTCGACAAAACAGAACTAGATGTTTTTTTCTGGAACTCTCTTGCTTTTTCAATGATTAACATATGTTGGCAATTTGATCTCTTGTTCCTCTGCTTTTTCTAAATCCATCTTGAACATCTGGAAGTTCACAGTTCATGCACTGTTGAAGCCTGGCTTGGAGAATTTTGAGCATTAGTTTACTAGCATGTGAGATGTGTACGATTGTGCTGTAGTTTCAGCAATCTTTGGCATTGCCTTTCTTTGGGATTGGAATCAAAGTGACCTTTTCCAGTCCAGTGGCCAGTGCTGAGTTTTCCAAATTTGCTTGCATACAAAGTGCAGTACTTTCACAGCCTCAACTTTTAAGATTGGAAATAGCTCAGCTGGAATTCCATCACCTCTACTACCTTTGTTCACAGAGATGCTGTCTAAAGTCCACTTGACTTCACATTCCAGGATGTCTGGCTCTAAGTGACTGATCACACCATTGTGATTATCTGGGTCCCGAAGATCTTTTTTTTTTTTTTTTTTTAATAGTTCTTCTGTGTATTCTTGCCCCCTCTTCTTAATATCTTCTGCTTCTGTTAGGTCCATACCATTTCTGTCCTTTATTGTGCCCATCTTTGCATGAAATGTTCCCTTGGTATCTCTAATTTTCTTGAAGTGATCTCTAGTCTTTCCCATTCTGTTGCTCTCCTCTATTTCTTTGCATTGATCACTGAGGAAGGATTTCTTATATCTCCTTGCTATTCTTTGAAACTCTGTATCCAAATGGGCATAGGCCTATTATATAAGATATCTTATCTTATATTATCTTGATTTGAAAGATATCTTTCCTTTTCTCCTTTGCCATTACATATCTTATCTTATATTATTTTGATTTGAAAGATATTTTTCCTTTTCTCCTTTCACAGCTATTTGTAAGGCCTCATCAGACAACCTTTTTTTTTTTTTTTTTTTTTTT
>SJYV01001803.1:441585-491306 GCA_006410875.1 Neotragus pygmaeus
TTTTTTTTTTTTTTTTTTTTTGCATTTCTTTTTCTTAGGGATGGTCTTGATCCTTGTCTCCTGTACAATGTCACTAACTTAGGTCCATAGTTCTTCAGGCACTTTATCAGATCCAATCCCTTGAATATATTTCTCACTTCCACTGTATAATCGTAAGGGATTTGATTTAGAGCATATTATATTCACCTATTCTAAATGTTGACCTATTTAAATATTTTCAGATATTTTCTGAATCATAATTGTCAAAATATTTTGTGAATTGTATACTTTTGAATATTTTTATCAGTGAGCATAGTCTCTGAATATTTGATATTCAAGTGAAACTTCAGGTTCCAAAAATGACTTTGTTTTTTAAGAAATATTTTGTGGTCTCAGGCAACTTCTGCAGTATCCTAATGGCTTATTTGTGTGATACATTTCCTTTGGTAGTAATTAAGAAATGCTAATTTCCTTCTCACTCATAGGAAAAGTCTATGGTGAGTGCTCTCTTGTGAGATGAATTGCAGGTAGTATGCTTTAAGAACTGCACATATAACTAACTGCTGACAATGGCCAATACGACATTATTTTCTTATATAAAATATTCACAATTTAAATCATGATGCTAAAATCAAATGTTCACATTTACCTTTATACTCTAAATGAAATCCAGTGTAACTAACAGATCCATCACTCCGAAAAGCCAAATGCATGTTATTTGAGCTGCTTTCTATCCTCTCCGGTAATTTGCTGTCTTGAAAACTTCCAATCAAGGGACTATTACTGTCTGGCCCATCATATATATAGAGGAAATCATAGTTTGGTTCTATGCTAAAACTAAAAGAAAAGAAAAAGAAAGAAAGGAAGGAAGAAAGAAAAAAGTGGAATGGTTATTACTAAGGTTTTAATCATAATAGTCCCATAAATTATATATTAATTCAATCATTATATTTAAAAATAACAGATTTTGTCAAAATAAGTCAATTTAAAAATTCCCCTGGCAACAGCACACTGAATATGCATATAAAATCAGCACTGAAAAAAGAAAGAAGATATTTTGATATTTTCAAGTATTTCTAAGTTGGCATTATGTCTACAGGGAATACAAATGACTGTAAGGCAAACAGTTTGTAAGCTGATGAAGGATTCAGGTTTTGCACTCAGAGTTTAGGTTTAAGACGCTTGTGTCCTTGTTGGCTACATATCCTTAAGTTACTTTATATTAGTAAAATGTGTAAGACATTAACTGTATTTTAAAATTTTTCACCAGTTATTTTGCATCTCTTTTTGCTTTGTCCATTAATCTATTTGCCTTGAACTTCAAAATTTAAGAGCATTCTTGTTTTAAAACTGAACTCTAAAAAAAGTTGGAAAGATAAAATCTGAATTTAAATTACTCAAAGCATTGCACATTGTACTAGGTATTCTTTTCCTTGAAAGTAAATATATTTTTTTCTTTTAGAACTTAATGTAGGCAAATTGAGCCAATACACTCTTTACCAAAAGTAAACAGTGTGTAAATAAGACATTTTAGCAATAAACCATTCAAATCATATTTAAATGTTTCAAACTTGCATAATAAACTTGCCTTAACAACTTTCAAAGTATGAGAATCATCCTATAATGATTATAGAACCCATATACTTAGAAAACTGAAGACATATATATATTGATTATTTTTCCTAAAAACCTGGGAAGATAGTACATTCTATCTTTTACAAATCAACTTCTGCTCACACACTTCATGTAATACAACCTTCTACCACTGAGTTATTAGCTAAAACAATTTTAAAATAAAATAAACCCTGTGTCATACATCCTGACATTTTCAATGTTTGTATTGCCATTTCCTCTACTGCAAAAATGAGAATAACAGTATTTACTTCAGAAAATTATCTTATAACTGGGTCTTGGCATATAACCAACATTGCCATCATGTGTTGCTTTGTTGTTACCGTTATCAATGTACTACTACAAATTATAGAAATAAAAATTCCATATATTTATACTTTTGAAATTTTTCATGAATGCGAATTATCTTATTTCTTTTTTAACCTGGGTTTCATATACTGGTTTCCTTTGTGGCTCAGCTGGTAAAGAATCTGTCAGAACTGAGGAAGACCTGGGTTTGATTCCTGGGTTGGGAAGATCCCCTAGAGAAGGGAAACACTACTCACTCCAATATTCTGGCCTGGAGAATTCCACGGACTTTATAGTCCATAGGGCCGCAAAGAGTCAGACATGACTGAGTGACTTTCACTTTCATATATTAGAAAAAATGTTCAGCTTAAAAATTTACATAAAAACCAAGCAGCTGTGACATGCTAGCAGAAGGAATAGCTGTGTTACAAGAGCCAGCAGACTTTAGTCTTGGACACTAAAATCAGGAACATTTCTAGGTAGAAACTCTTTAAGTTGCTGATACCTAATATTCCCATTGAAATCTTAAGAAAAAGAATTAGGCCAGGTTTTGTGATACAGCTGTTACTTCATGTGAGGAAACAGAGGCTCAAATGGTATTATTATAAAATTATATATTATAATATTACTCATTCAAATAATAACTTACCCAAGGTAACACAAATAACAGTAACAGAGCTGGGGCTTAAACTCAGCAGTTTCTTTGCCACATAAGAAGCTGCGTCCTCCACTATGTCAGTATTAAGCTAACTTTTCAACTGATACTGCTAAACAACAAATGTAAATTTTGAACACCTCATGTAAAGTTCTATCAGAAGACAAATTCTGCTGAGAAATTACATGAAGATTACCCATCAAATTCTTGAGAGTTGACTTAATGAGACCACCAGAAAGAATGGTACATGGTATATATATATCTTCCCAAGCCCAATAATGGTGCTATACAGATACTTCAGAGACATTTTTGATGGTGCACATATGGGAGAAAACATTCCTCAAAATGCTGACCTTTTAATCTTTAAGTTTAGGAAACATAGAATCTTTTGAAGCAGTGATGGTGATTTCAGGGAAAGAGGAAAGGTTATGAAGAGATAATGTTTCATGAAAATCAATAAACTATTCAACCTTTAACATGTTTCCTCTATACTGGAAACTGTGAGTGATGCACACTCATTAGTCTGCAGAACTACATTGGAATTATGTAGAGATTTTTAAATTGTTTATTGCAAAATATTAGTATTGAAATTGGTAAAAAAAAAAAGTAAAATGTCATGTTAAAATAAATATTTCCTAGTGCAAATGCTAGTGCAAAATAAACAAAACAATTTTTAAGCTGTGGAAAGGAATAGGAACTCACCTGATAAATGCCAAGGAGATAACATAGTCTGCATTGACGGTGATGGTCCAGTCACAGTCCCTACTATGCGGATATGGATGAGGGAAGTTTGGTGAAAGAATAAATCCTGAAGATCCTGTTAAATTGCCTCCACAGGGTGCTTTAATTTAAAACAAACAAACAAAATCCCTTAAGTGATTAATAAAATTATCTCAGTATGTAGAAAACACACATCTAAAAAAGTTTAGAGGTTTTTGTACAAACTCTATTTTTTATAGTACTGGATGCTTAAATACTGCATGATCTTTCAAGAAAGACCATTAAAATACTAAATACATACTTAGAGCAAATTTAGCTCCTTTATTGGATTTAAAAGACAAGAAAAAGTTACCTTTATACTTGTCTCCCTTGCTATTACTATTTTGATTCTTATAAATGAAACACATTAAGAGGAGTAAAAATGATTTCCTCATAATTACTAAGAAAAACTCTAAAGGTTACTGAGAAAAAAAAGATAGAAACAAAACAAAGCAAAGCAAAATCTCTAATAATATGTGGGATAATAGAATATAAAGTATTTGGTTCATTTTCAAATGTTCCCTGATACCTTTATTTATAGAAGAAGAGGCTTTGATAATAGTTAACATGTGAAAATGGATAACTGAGAACCAACATAACTTTATAATAAAACATTCCTAAACTGAATGTTAGGACTTCCCTGGTAGCTTAGCTGGTAAAGGATCTGCCTGCAGTGCAGGAGACCTGGGTTTGATCCTTACTGGGCGAGGGCATAACAAGCCATTCCAGTATCCTTGCCTGGAGAGTCTGGATGGAGAGAGGAGCTTGACGGGCTCAAGTCCAGGGGGTTGCAAAGAGACACGTCTGAGTGACTAAGCATAGCACAGAACAAACTGAATGTTAGGATATTCTTAAATTCTAGTTGCCTGACTTGTTGATGAAAATGGACAGTTACTTCAGTTATTATTATGGCCTGACAAAGGTTTCTGTTAGACTTCAATGGAGAGGTTCAAAAAATTGTCAGAGAAATTCAGAGAATAGATTCTTTAGGGAGTTATTGTTAGAGCCTGTTAAACACAGCTTGATAAGAAAATAATATTTAAAGATGGCAGCTTAGGAACTTAGAGCAATTGAGATATGGAGGGTCCTGGTGGTGAAGTGAGACAGTGTGTATGTAAACACATATGTGTGCACCTGAGAGAGAGTGACTGAGATGGAGACTGGGATTCTCATGGTGTCATATGATTTCTCGTGCACATATCATCATTCTCGTATCTCAGCTTTGAAGTCACAGTTTTTCTCAGGTAAATTTTATCATTGAGTTATAAGTTATACAGGATTCTTTTGACAGCACAGAACTGGTTTTCAAAGAAGAATTTTGGTTCTGGCAACATTTCAGATTTTTGTTCTTTGCCTGAGCCTAGATATGTAGTATCATTATTAGAATTTGATAATCTTTACCATCTAAATAATGGGTGCCTGCTATTTCATTTCCCTGTGACCTTCTGCAGCCATGGCCTCAGTGTCATGGTAACAACAGATGACCTACTCTACCTAGAGTATTTATTTGCTTAGCCTTGATTTACTTACCCTTATCACCTGTATGTTTTTGTGGTATCATATCAAATGATTAAACAGACTATCTCAACTTTCTCTAGATCTCCCTTTTCAAACTTTAATGCTCCCTGAGTATTTTTTTCTACAATTAGAGGGTAATGAGTCCTTCCTGTTAATCAGGCTGCTACTGCTACTGCTAAGTCCCTTCAGTCGTGTCTGACTCTGTGCGGACCCATAGACAGCAGCCCACCAGGCTCTGCCGTCCCTGGGATTCTCCAGGCAAGAGTACTGGAGTGGGTTGCCATTGCCTTCTCCAATGGATGAAAGTGAAAACAGAAAGTGAAGTCGCTCAGTCGTGTCCGACTCTTAGTGACCCCATGGACCGCAGCCTACCAGGCTCCTCCGTCCACGGGATTTTCCAGGCAAGAGTACTTGAGTGGGTTGCCATTGCCTTCTCCGTGTTAATCAGGATAACACCCTAAATTTGGTCACACAGTTTCTGTTTTTGAGAATTATGTTCATTCATCTCCTTTATTCTCTGGCTTCTTCCTTGTTGTCCACAGGTACTCAAGTCTCTTTCATTCTAAAAATAAAACAAAGCTCCTTCTAACCTATTTCCTTTCACTTTTTTTTTTTTAAGCTGAAAATGTTGAATTTTACCTAATGGTTAAGAAATTCCCTTATTCTTCTGTGGTTGGTTATACGGGCTCACAGTGAATAATCCCTCTTTACCATCTAACTATATAAGGTTCACTTATCTTAGATAAAACCTCCTAAATAAGCCCCCTCAGTTTTCTGTGACAAAACCAGGCACAGACCTTGTAAACTCCCTTTCTTTGACTCAAATAATTAGTTGAATTGCTTGTCTTCACAGATTGATCACAATAAACTGCATGCAACCAAACTTTGCTCAAGCTTCTCTCCTTTCTCTAGGTTCTTGGACTCTGGTCCTCCCTCAGCCTTGAGCGGCACACAACCTAAGGACAGGCTGGACCCAGAGAACAACATTTGGGGTCAGCCTTTCAACTCACTTCCCACACCTTGCTCTTTTTCACCTTGTGTACTCTTCTATAAGAGAAAAATCCCTTTTTCCTGATCCTTCAGATGCTTACAGATGTGACTGTCACATGTTTTCCTATCACAGTAGTCCGCTCCTGCCCCCATCCTGTAATAACCCTTTTTAGCTTTTAAATGATGGCCACAATGAATTGAGTGAACATCTGTCTTGTCATAGAGATACAAAATTAAAGAAAAAATTAAAATTTTTGTGATGACAACTCTTAAGATTTACTCTAACAATTGTTATATATTCATATAAGATAACAGTTGTGTTTTACATCATATTATACATTATATCATCAGTACATTTATTGACTGGATAGCTAAATATCTTGTACTTTTTAACCATCTTCATACAAGTAGCTTTCCCCAACTCCCTGACTCTGGTAACCACAAATCTGATCACTTTTTCTATAAGTTTGCTTGTTTTTGAATTACAATAGACCTACAACACTCTATTAGTTCTTGGTATATAACATAGTGATTTGTTATTGCTAAACATTACAACGGTAAAATTCTATAATAATTCATTTTTAATGAAATTATCTCCTTAATTATTTTGAATTTATTTTTATTTTACAACTAAGCCTTCTGAAAAAGAGTCTAATCTCATTCTCTTTCATCACATATGAACCTATAGGCAGATTAACATAATTAGCAAAGAATGTCACATTGGAAAAAAAATATATGGTTTTTTATTTTTCAAAGAAAAGCACCAAAGTATTTATCCTGAGAAAACTTAGGTCAGGCACACCCGTGGTGGACTCATGTCAATGTATGGCAAAACCAATACAATATTGTAAAGTAAAAAATAAAATAAAAGCCAGTATGAAAAAAAAAATTTTTTTCATTTCAAATTATAGAGAGACAATAATCTTTTAATTGCTTAGGGATTCTCGATGTCTTTATTTGTTCCTTTCCACTTCTCATTCTCTCTCCAGCCATTGTTATTTCTCTTAGCGCCCTTGCCTCCAACACAAACCCTTCTAGCTCACCCTCAGATGACTTTTGCACTGACAATAAAGATGCAATTTCCACCTTTATCTTTCTCCTCAGATCTGTAATCATCCTTAACTTGACTTTCACCTTAAATTCACTCTCCTTTTGAAATTTCACTTTTTTCTTTTGATGTCTTTGTACAGACCTCAGTTTTATTGGCAAGCACCTCTTTCACTTCATCTTATAATTTTGGTAATTTTCCTGAATTACTTCCATAATCATCTCTAATTTACACTCTATTACATTCTTCCCATTCAGTTCAGTCAATCAGTTCAGTCGCTCAGTCGTGTCCTACTCTTTGCAACCCCATGAATCGCAGCATACCAGGCCTCCCTGTCCATCACCAATTCCCAGAGTTTACTCAAACTCATGTCCATTGTGTTGGTAATACCATCCAGCCATCTCATCCTCTGTCGTCCCCTTCTCCTCCTGCCCCCAATCCTTCCCAGCATCAGAGTCTTTTCCAAGGAGTCAAGTCTTTGCATGAGGTGGCCAAAGTACTGGAGTTTCAGCTTTAGCATCAGTCCTTCCAATGAATATTTAGGACTGATCTCCTTTAGAATGGACTGGTTGGATCTCCTTGCAGGCCAAGGGACTTTCAAGAGTCTTCTCCAACACCACACTTCAAAAGCATCAATTCTTTGGTGCTCAGTTTTTTTCACAGTCCAACTCTCACACCCATACATGACCACTGGAAAAACCATAGCCTTGACTAGACGGACCGTTGTTGGCCAAGTAATGTCTCTGCTTTTGAATATGCTAGCTAGGTTGGTCATAACTTTCCTTCCAAGGAATAAGTGTCTTTTAATTCCATATCCAAATTGTTACTTTACCTTCCATTTATATACTGATAACTCCTTTTTCCTATCATCTCCAGCAGATTTCTCTGATTAATGCTAACCATATCCCCAAGTGCTTACTGATCATCTCTACCTGATAGCCTATGGGTACATTAAACACAGAATATCCAATATACCCAAACCTTAACTCAAATTTCTCCTATATTCTTAGGTTGTTTGATTATTATCTATCCACATATATCCCCAAGCTAGAGCCCAAGATTCTTTCTTTTCTTCACTGTCCCTTTGACTCCAGTCTATCAGTAAGCACTACCAAGACACCATTCACAGTTATTCATAGATATTTTCACTCTTTCTTTTCTTCTCTAATAACACATTTTTAGATCCGACTCTTAAAGGCCTCCAGAATTATTGCTTTTTTTGGTTTGTTTTTCATGCCTCTAGTATAATCTAGCATAGATGGACATGACTAAGTGATTGAGGACACACACAGTATAATCTATTTCCTCCAATATATCTTCCCAGTAAAAATATCTAATCATATTATGTGCTCAGTCTCTTCAGTTGTGTCTGAGTCTTTGTGACCCTATGGGTTATAGCCTGCCAGGATCCTCTATCCATGGGGTTTTCCAAGCAAGAGTACTGGAGTGGGTTGCCATGCCCTCTTCCAGGGGATCTTCTCCACTGAGGGACTGAGCCCACGTCTCCTGCACTGCAGATGGATTCTTTACTGCTGAGCCACTGGGGAAGCCCAATCAGATTATACCCATGCATAAAATTCTGCTGTTACTTCATTGCCTAAAAGATAATGCCCCGACTCCAGTACTGCTTTCATGTCTTAACCCTTGCAAAATTACCATTTGCATCAACCATCAGACACGTAATTTACACTCAAATAATTATTTAGTTGTTCCTTGTATTAACATGCCTTTATGCATCCTATTTGTTTTTCTTGAAATGTCTGTTACCCTTCTACATCTATGTAACTCTTTCTTATGTCTCAAGATTCATCACTGCCTCCAGGGAGTTTCCAGTGGTAAAGAATCCTCCTGCCAATGCAGGAGACTCAAAAGACGTGAGTTCCATCCCTGGGTCGAGAAGATTCCCTGGAGAAGGAAATGGCAATCCACTCCAGTATTTTTGCCTGGAAAATCCCATGAACAGAGACGCCTGGCTACTACAGTCTATAGGGTCACAAAGAGTCAGAAGTAACAGAGTGACTGAGCACACACCAGGGAGTTTTCCTAGAAATTTTCAGCCTGGGCTTTATGGCAGCTCTCTCCAGAACAACCTGGTATCCACAGCAACGTAGCCTATCACTTTCCTTACTATATTTTAATATTCTTTTCAGGTGTCTGCATTCATCTTTAATCCATAACCTAAAAACTGTCTTATATGTTATTTTCTATATGAGATTTAGCATATATGACACATTCTATAAATGTTGCTGAATTGCTATTGGCTCCTTGCATTCATTCCTTGTGAAGATTAATGATGACTAGATTGAATGACAACCTAATTTGTAGCTATATGCTTTGATAAAAAGAATGGCATATTTTATCTTTGGAACTTTTGAAATCAAATGTGAATTTGGAAAGTACTAGAAAAATATGTATAATAGCCAATGCATATATGTATGAATTAAGGCAAGAATATTTTTGTGATTTCTTTCACATTCTAAGAAAGTGGTGTTATTTGTAATTTGGGGGGACTGTGGTAGCAATTTTACTGGTTTGTTTCAGTTTTACTTTTCATAGGAAATAATGATCTTTTATCATTAGCAATTTTATGCACATGACACATCTACATTTACATTTATAGTGTATATTCTTTTATCACATTGGATATAGGAAAATCCATTATATGTATTTTAAGTATCTTACTGAATATATTTTGTGATTATACTTTATTAAAGTATTTTTAAAATTATTTTGATTCAGTTATTTAAATTACTTGTTGAGGTTTTCCTAATAAATTTCATTGCTGCAGTAGATTGTGAAAATCTGTAAAAACCTTTGAGACAAGAAGAGACATTATCTGACATTTGTATAAATCCCAAACAAATCAACAATAAAGAAAATTATGTTTGCTTTAAATATATAAAACTTTAAATAACATTTGGAAAATACATTTTTATTTTTATGTATCTAATCATAAAGCACCAAAAATAAGATTCTCTTTAAAGCAAATACATAAATGAATTAAAATTTTATTTAGGTTCCATGGTATTCTGACATTAATGAATTGTTCTGAGTGTAGTTTCTATGAGACAGTTATATGGGCAATTATTGATAATGATTTTACAATATTATTATTTTTTCTCCCCAATTCAGTTTTATTTGTGTCTACTCTCTTTCTCAGCAGTCCACCCACACTAATGTTTTTGCTATTTACCGTCATGTTGAGTCTTGTTACTTTCTCTCTGAATATGTCAAAGTAATCTTCACACTGTCAATTTTATTGAAATGAATTCTATTAACTCTTTTAAAGATGACTGTCCTTCTGTTTGGTATTTGCTATAAGGCTGACTACTTCTACATGCAAGCAAAATGCTTTATGCTCCATGGTCTGACCCATAGACTTATTAAGTTTCTAAAAAGTTGAAGGTTTAATCTTTGGCATACTTTTCCAATCACGGACTCATTTCTTATCAGTTTTGGAGATCAAGCTTTCTGCAGCCTTAGCAATTTTTCAGACTTTTTTTTTAGGTTATTTTCTTCAGCGAAGCTCTAATGAATAACCTCTCCTCAAGTGATCTATCCCTATAAAAAAAAAAATACACAGCACCAAAATCCTTATAAAAAATTCCCCAAATCTGCTCCATTTAAGTAAAATTTAGTGTTCAACATGTTTTTTCCTAAATTTATCACCTGCTGACTAAAGTTTTGTCTGCAAATGGAATTTTATAACAGCCTATTTAGTCTTCTATGCTTCATATTTTTGTGTTTTCTACAATTTCAGTATAAAGCTGTTCAATATTTCAGAATTCTCAACATAACATTTGATATACTATAGCCTTTCCAATAATTATAATAAATAGCACCCATTTAATAGATGTAGAAATCACAATAAATCAAGAAGTCCAAGTAAGTTTCTGAAGTTCTGTCATTTTCTCTTTACACAGATGCTCTTTACAAGATGCTCAGTCAGATTCCAATTAATTGAATGTGGTATTTTTATTTAATTGGCATTTTTTTAGGTAATCTGTGTAATAAACAAACAAATGAACATTTCACTGTTTCAGTCTTTCCTTTGAAAACATTTTTTCCTTGTATTTTTTGTCTGCATTTATGAGTGAAGTTATAATAAAATGCAAAGTAATAGATGTTTGATGATTTAGAATCTTTCAGTGATACAAGCATAGTGAGCAACATAGGTATAAATGAAAATAATAAACTGTAAAGGGAAATATGGCTAAGTATGAACTGGCTAAAAGTATGCACTTATTTTGTGCATTTTTCAGCCTCTTTAATAAGCTTTGTCATTATAATTTCCCTATTTTCTACAGAAGTCTAGAAATACCTAGAAGTCAAACCCTGGCTGGTTTGAGTCTTTAGATATGTTTCATTTTCCATATTGAGTGCTTTTTGTTAATTCCAGACTATAAAATGCAAAATATGTGATATGAAAATCCAGACTGTTAGTTGAATGTAAGAACCTTAATGACGAGATCTTTTATTGCTAAGATTATATAGCCTATTTTCTTACTATTTTCATTCCAAAGGTGGTATAAAGTTTTTCTCACACTTGGTAAAGAAATAATGTGTGTCTTCATTTTCAACAGTCTAACTTGGATATTCAAGAACAGGGTATGTAAATAAAGGACAGAGAGTTGGAAGCATGAAACAAGTGGTTGCGAATCCTTCAGTTCAGTTCAGTTCAGCTCAGTCACTCAATCATGTCCGACTCTTTGCAACCCCATGAATCGCAGCATGCCAGCCCTCCTGTCCATCACCAACACCTGGAGTTCACTCAGGTTCATGTACATCGAGTCAGTGATGTCATTCAGCCATCTCACCCTCTGTCGTTCCCTTCTCCTCCTGCCCTCAATCCCTCCCAGCATCAGAGTCTTTTCCAATGAGTCAACTCTTCGCATGAGGTTGCCAAAGTATTGTCATTTCAGCTTTAACATCAGTCCTTCCAAAGAACACCTAGGACTGATCTCTCTTAGAATGAACTGGTTGGATCTCCTTGCAGTGCAAGGGACTCAAGAGTCTTCTTCAACACCACCATTCAAAAGCATCAATTCTTCGGCACTCAGCCTTCTTCACAATCCAACTCTCACATCCATACATGATCACTGGAAAAGCCATAGCCTTGACTAGATGGACCTTTGTTGGCAAAGTAATGTCTCTGCTTTTGAATATGCTATCTAGGTTGGTCATAACTTTTCTTCCAAGGAGTAAGCATCTTTTAATTTCATGGCTGTAATCATCATCTACAGTGATCTTGGAGCCCCCCTAAAAAAGTCTGACACTGTTTCCACTGTTTCCCAACTAAGATCATCTATCATGATCTTAGTTTTCTGAANGCTGTCGCCCTTCACAGAGGTTCGGGCTGTGTGCCACAGTAGCCCTGTGCCGATGTTTGTGCTGTGTGCCGCGGTCACCCTGCACCAAGGTCCAGGGTGTGTTCCGCGTTTGTCTTGCGAAGATTTCCGAGCTGTGTGCCACATTTGCCCTTGACTGAATTTCGGGCTGTGTGTCGCCGTCGCCCTGCGCCGAGTTCCGGGTTGTGTGCCGCAGTCACCCTGCGCCATGATATGGCCTGTTTGCCATGGTTGCCCTGTGATGAGGTCCAGGCTGTTTTCGGCGTTGGCTAACGATGTGTTCCGAGCACTGTGCCACGGTCACCCTGCACAGATTTCTGGGCTGTGTGCCGTGGTCAAACTTCACTGAGGTTCAGGTTGTGTGCCCCATTCGCCCTGCGCCAAGGTCCGGGCTGTGTGCCATGGTCGCCCTAAGCCGAGGTCCGACCTGTGTGCCGTGGTCACTCTGCACCAAAATCCTGGGTGTGTGCCGCACTGAATATCTGCCGACATCTGTGCTGTGTTCCAGGGTCGCCTTGTCTTAAGGTCCGTGATGTGTGCCATTGTTGCCCTTCACTGAGGTTGGGGATGAGTGCCACAGTCGCCCTGCATCAAAGTCCGGCCTGTGTGCCGCGGTCACCCTGTGCCGAAGTCCGGGCTGTGTTCCGCGGTCGGCTAATGACGAGTTTCAAGCTGTGCGCCACGGTTGCCCTTCACTAAGGTTTGGGCTGTGTGCCGTGGTTGCCCTGCGCCAAATTCCGGGCTGTTTGCTGCGGTCGCCTTCGGTCGAGGTCCGTGCTGTGTGCCAGCCTTGCCCTGCATCATGGTCCAGGATGTGTGCTGCCGTCACTCTTCAAGGAGGTCGGGCTGTGTGCCGCGGTCACCCTTCACTGAGGTNAAAAAAAAAAAAAGTAAAAATTATGTTTGCTAAACTAATTGCATAGTATCTGCAATTTTATGTTTTGTAGCACCAAAAACCAAACATAAATTAGGGAGATAACCATCATAGGAAACATCAAGTCTTGGCCTAAATAACTGTTGTTAAGGCTCTTTTTGCTTAGGTAGTGAGTAAAACCAGGTTACCATTATAGTGCTGTCACTTGCTTAGAGTCTAAAGTTCCAGTCATTTCATATTACATATATATATTTAATATTAAACAAATATTCATTTTAACAGAGCATCAGAGTGATCAAGTATAATATGTGTTGCAAATCATTTACTGTACTTCAAGGATATTTCATTTCAGTTCAGTTCAGTCACTCAGTCATGTCCGACTCTTTGTGACCCCATGAATCGCAGCACGCCAGGCCTCCCTGTCCATCACCAACTCCCAGAGTTCACCCAAACCCAGGTCCATCGAGTCTGTGATGCCATCCAGCCATCTCATCCTCTGTCATCCCTTCTCCTCCTGCCCCCAATCCCTCCCAGCATCAGGGTCTTTTCCAATGAGTCAACTCTTTGCAAGAGGTGGCCAAAGTATTGGAGCTTCAGCTTCAGCCTCAGTGCTTCCAATGAACACCCAGGACTGATCTCCTTTAGGATGGACTGGTTGGATCTCCTTGCAGTCCAAGGGACTCTCAAGTCTTCTCCAACACCCCAATTCAAAAGCATCAATTCTTCAGTGCTCAGCTTTCTTCACAGTCCAACTCTAACATCCATACACGACTACTGGAAAAACCATAGCCTTGACTAGGCAGGCCTTTGTTGGCAAAGTATTGTGTCTGCTTTTTAATATGCTCTCTAGGTTGGTCAAATATCAAGGATATTTGGGGGGAATGAAAGAAAGAATATTTAAAAGGGCTAGAGAAGAAATCATTTTTCATTTAGCTTTATTTACTTTTCAAAATCAGACTCATTTACATTCCTGCTATCTCAGAGCTGTTCATTCCAATCTGTTTGGTCTCGCTTTTCTTTTTTGTATCTTGGGAGTCAAAACTACAAGCTTCAGAAGTCAGTTCAGATGGTTATCTGCAATTTCTCTTTGTAGTGCCCTTCGGGGTCAAATCCATTACAGCATATGTTCAGACTGACTTTGCACACTTAACTCCATTGGGCTTTCAGTGACATACTCAGCACTTCACCTAAGAACTTGTTATCCATGGATTCAGGAGATGTTAAAAATGATACATGCAAAGAAATAAAGAGAGTGAGGGGGAAAAAAATGTGGTTTATGCCTACACAGTACATTTATGGTCAGCTAATCTACGACTCCTAAAATCATCTAAGATCAAGCCACATTTTGTAAAGATAATCTTTTTTTTACCACTAAACAATGTCATTCCATTCCCAAATCACCTGGGCTCCACTCAGAGAAGCATGAAGTGTTGCCTCCATGGACTTCCTGGGAAGCACAGCAATATAATCTTGTTATCACATAATTTGCCACTCAATAAGGGAATGTGCAACAGAAGATAAAGTTAAGCAAACATTGGCAACTGATTTAGAAAGAGAAAACTAAGTGATTTTCTTCTCATATAAGGAATATAAAACATTGAGCCTTGCAAGTATGCCTCACGAGTTCCAACGACTTGGCTTCTTCTTGGAGGATTTCTCTTTTTGTTTCTCTTTTTTTTAATTTAAATTTATTCATTTTTAATCGGAAGATAATTGCTTTATGATATTGTGTTGGTTTCTGCTATATAACAACATGAATCAGCTATAGGTATTAATACATATATGTCCCCTCCCTCTTGAACATCCCTCTCACCTCTCCTCTAGGATGTCACAGAGTATCAGCTCTGTATCATACAGCAAATTTCCACTGGCTGTCTAATTTTACATATGGTAATATATGTTTCAATGCTATGCTCTCCTTATTTTAAAAATATAATTTGATAAGATTTCCTGAACTGACTCTTGATCAAGGCAAAGAGGCCCAGGATATGATGAATACAAATTGATGGATTTTATACACCATTCCTTTCATTTATCTTTAAATGCTTCTTAGGAAACCCAAAAATTATTATAAAGAAAATAAAGGGAAAATATTTTAAACTGTGCCACTGTAAGTGACATTTTAAATGGAACAACAGACTGGTTCAAATTGGGAAAGGAGTATGTTAAGGCTGTATATTGTCACCCTGCTTATTTAACGTATATGCAGAGTACATCATGCAAAATGCCAGACTACATGAAGCACAAGCTGAAATCAGTCTTCAGGGACAAATACCAATAAATTCAGATATGCAGATGACAACAACCTTATGTCAGAAAATGAAGAGGAACTAAAGAGCCTCTTGATGGAGGTGAAAGAGGAGAGTGAAAAAGTTGGCTGAAAACTCAACAATCAGAAAACTAAGATCATGGCATCCAGTCCCATCACTTCATGGCAAATAGATGAAAAAACAATGGAAACAGTGACAGACTTTATTTTCTTGGGCTCCAAAATCACGGAGATGGTGACTGCAGCCACAAAATTAAAAGATACTTGCTCCTTCGAAGAGAAGTTATGACAAACCTAGACAGTATATTAAAAAGCAGAGACATTACTTTGCTGACAAAGATCCATGTAGTCAAAACTATAGTTATTCCAGTAGTCATGTACGGACATAAGAGTTGGACCATAAAGAAGGCTGAATGCCAACGAATTGATGCTTTTGAACTGGGGTGTTAGAGAAGACTTTTGAGAGTCCCTTGGATTGCAAGATCAAACCAGCCAATCCTAAAGGAAATCAACCCTGAATACTCATTGGAAGGACTGATGCTAAACCTGAAGCTGCAATACTTTGGCCACCTTATGTGAAGAGCCAGCCCATTAGAAAAGCCCTTGATGCTGGGAAAGATTGAAGTCAGAAGGAGAAGGGAATGACAGAGGAAAAGATGGTTAGATGGCATCACTTGTGGGGCCCTATATGGGAAACCTTAAAAAGAAAGGGGCTAGCTTTGTGTTCGGAAACTAAGATGGCGCCTGGTGGATGAGATGGGGGCGTGGTCCATGTTGTTTGTCAAAGTTTTTTGATTGGCTCTCTTGATTTCTGTGCACGTAAACAGTGAGTGATCACCATAGACTCCTGTTATAATGAAGGTGCATGATTTGATCTTTAACGTGATTGGTGCAACTATGGAAAGTCCCTCCTAAAACTCCCCTGCTTGTCTATATAAGCTGGGAGCTTGCAACAATAAAGCGGAACTGCTCAGACAGAACCCTTGTCGCGTCTGATTGTCTCTCACTTGCTGAGGGGCTGGGTGGCGGACAGCAGACTCACCTTTCCTCGGGACCTCTCAGCTTTGCTGAGGGAAGTTCCACTGCCTCTCTCTTTCTGCGGAGTGCCCCCCGCAATCACTGACTCAATGGACATGGGTTTGAGAAAGCTCTGGGAGATGGTGAAGGAAGGACAAGGAAGCCTGGCATGCTGCAGGCCATGAAGTCGCACAGAGTCAGACACGACTGAGCAACTCAACAATAGCAACAATAAGTGATATTGCAGAAGCAGTAAATGACATTCTGTGCTTTTAATATTAAAAATACAAGAAAAGAGAAAGGGGCAAAGCACTCACCCAGCATAACTTCAATGGTGATTTGCAAAACAGCAGTGTTTAGGAGCCAGGATTTCCTTTTCCTTCCTTTTCTTTTTTATGAAAGTATAATTGAATTACAATATTATATAAATTTTGGGCATACAACACAGTGATTCAATATTTTTTATACACTGAAAAATGATCACTACAAGTCTAGTTATCCTGCTATCATACAAGTTTTCACATTATTATTGGCTATATTATTGGCTGTATATTATATACTCATGTAGTATTTTTTATTTTATACTGGAAGATTCACATATATTGCCTTTGAACATATATTGCCCATCTCCCAAACCACCTCCAGCAATCACAGGTTGCTCTCTGTATCTATGAATCTGTTTTGTTTCATTTGTTCATTTGTTTTGTTTTTAGATTCCACATCTCAGTGAAATCATACAGTATTTGTCTTTCTCTCTCAATTATTACACTTAGCATCATACCCTCTGGTGGTGGTGATAGTTTAGTTGATAAGTCATATCCATCTCTTGCAACCCGATGGAATGTAGCCTGCCAGGCTTCTCTGTCCATGGGATTTCCTAGGCAAGAATATTGGAGTGGGTTGCCATTTCCTTCTCTAGCAGATCTTCCTGACCGAGGGATCACATCCACATCTCCTACACTGAAAGGCATATTCTTTACTATTGAGCTACCCAGAAAGACCTTAATACCCACTAGGTCTGTCCATTCAACATCACAGCAATCCAAGTCTATGCCCTGACCAGTAATGTTGAAGAAGCTGAAGTGGAACGGTTCTATGAAGAGCTACAAGACCTTCTAGAACTAACACTCAAAAAAGATGTCCTTTGCATTATGGGGGACTGGAATGCAAAAATAGGAAGTCAAGAGATCCCTGGAGTAATAGGCAAATATACCCTTGGAGTACAGAAGGAAACACTGCCACCGCAGCCACTAAGTCCCTTCAGTCGTGTCCAACTCTGTGCGACCCCATAGACGGCAGCCCACCAGGCTCCCCCGTCCCTGGGATTCTCCAGGCAAGAACACTGGAGTGGGTTGCCATTTCCTTCTCCAATGAACAAAAGTGAAAAGGGAGAGTGATGTCACTCAGCCATGTCCGACTCTTAGGGACCCCATGGACTGCACCCTACCAGGCTCCTCTGTACATGGGATTTTCCAGGCAAGAGTACTGGAGTGGGTTGTCATTGCCTTCTCTGGAATGAAACACTACAAAGGCTAATAGAGTTTTTCCAAGAGAATGCACTGGTCATAGCATACACCCTCTTCTAACATAAAAGAAGACTCTACACGAGGACATCATCAGATGGTCAGTACTGAAATTAGGCTGATTATATTCTTTGCACCCAAAGATGGAGAAGTTCTATACAGTCAGCAAAAACAAGACCAGGAACTGGTCAGATTGTGGCTCGAATCATGAACTCCTTATTGCCTAATTCAGACTTAAATTTAATAAAGTAGGGAAAACTACTAGGTCATTCAGGTATGAACTAAATCAAATCCCTTACGATTATACACTGGAAGTAAGAAATAGATTCAAGGGATTAGATCTGACAGAGTGCCTGAAGAACTATGGACTGAAATTCATGACATCATACAGGAGGCAGGGATCAAGAAAAAGAAATGAAAAAAGGCAACATGGTTGTCTGAGGAGGCCTTACAAACAGCTGTGAAAAGAAAAGAAGTGAAAAGCAAAGGAGAAAAGGAAATATATATCAATTAGAATGCAGACTTCCAAAGAATAACAAGGAGAGACAAGAAAGCCTTCCTCAGTGATCAATGCAAAGAAATAGAGGAAAAGAACAGAATGGGAAAGACTAGAGATCTCTTCGAGAAAATTAGAGATACCAAANAGGCTCCTCCATCCATGGGAGTTTCCAGGCAAGAGTACTGGAGTGGGGTGCCATTGCCTTCTCCGAGATATTAGGCCTTGAGGACTGATAATCTATTTTCCTTTTGTCTCCTACTCTTCCTTCCTCCTTACTTCTTTCCTTCCTTTCTCTCACCCTCTCTACCTCTCTTCCTTTCTCCCTCTGGTCCTCTCTCCCCACTCTCACTCTCTTTTCTTTCTTTTGAACTTTTTGGAACAGTTACTTAAATATATCTCCTAAACATTCTCCTGAGTTTTTAATTACTTCACTTTATTTATTTATTTCACTTGATTTATTTATCTTTTTAAATTCTTAAATCTCAATTCTGTTCTCTGACTATGGGTTATTCTGGTATTCTCTTCTTTTACAACTGCAAAGTTTTCTTATCTCTGAGGACAATAATAAGAATTGTTTTATGTGAATCTTCTGTTTTCATTCTAAGTATCTTCTTTAGGTTTTTCCCTCTTTCTTTGTTTAGGCTCTGTCTCTAATATTTACCTCCTCCTAAAATTCTCAGCCAATGTGTAGTCATACTTAAGAGTGAATCATAAAAAATGCAGTTTTGTGTCTATGCATTGTGTGGGCTTCCCAGGGGGCTCTAGTGGTAAAGAACTTAGTGCCAATGCAGGAGGTGTAAGAGACACAGGTCCTGGGTCAGAAAAATCCCCTGGAAGAGGGCATGGCAACCCATTCCAGTATTCTTGCCTGAAGAATCCCCTGGACACAGGAGCATGGCAGGCTGCAGTCCATAGCGTCTCAAAGAGTAGGGCACGATTGAAGTGACTTAGCATGAACACATACACACATGGGATATTTTAACTGTGGTCTTTGCTGTTGATTGGTGTAACCAACATCTTTCATTGTTGAATCTTGAAATCAGAATCTTTATACTTTTTATTTTTCTTGTGACTGGTGTTTCCCATCATAATGTTTCAGATTTCAGTAACATTAATTAAATATCTGGCTTCAATATAGGCTTGACCTTTATTATCTATTTGACCCACTCTAGATAATAAACTTCTAGTATTCTGCCAAGATTACAAAGAATAATCTCTTAAAATATATGTATTTTTTAAAGTAGATAGTAGATAGTAGGAGAAATACCTTACTGCAATCTGAACACTCACATAACGGATTTACACAGTTAACACTGAAATGAATTTACTTTTGGCCAAGGCTAGGATTAGGATGGCTTTAATGTACAATTTTAACTATTTTGAAGGATAGGTTGGAAGAAAGTCAAGAAAAGGACATCAGAGGAAGGTATGAGACCAGAAAAAGACCATAGAAACAGTCAAAATCCTTGTGCTTTGGGTAGACTGTGAGGACAACACTTAGATTAGAGTAGAAGAGTTAAAATATGACTCATTTGAGAATAAGTCCAAATAGGCGAAAAAAAAAAAAAAATGAAAGTGTTATTCATTCAGTTGTGTCTGACTCTTTGCGGCTCCATGGACTGTATGGAGTCCTCCACGGACTCCATGCCAGGCTCCTCTGTCCTTGGAAATCTCCAGGCAAGAATATTGGAGTGGGTAGCCATTCCCTTCTCCAGGGGATCTTCCAGACCAAGGAGTTGAACCCAGATATCCTGCATGTCAGGTGGATTCTTTACCGTCTGAGCCTTTACCGAGGGAAGCTGTTAAGTCTAGATAGGTAGCTGTTTTCTAATGCCAGGTTAAAGATGCCATGGAACAGTTTTCAGTAGGAAATCTCGTGATACAACACGTCCTTTAGGGAGATTCATTTGGTAATAATAAGCAGTACAGATGGAACTGAAGAGGCTGGCAACTAGACCAATATGTGGTGTTTCCTCACCCAGACTTAAGGCGATAAGGCTCTCCAGCCATTTGATGGCAGTGGGAAAGGGAAATTGTGAATGGAAGGACTATAGCAAAGGCAGAATTGACAGGATTTGTTCAGTGATTTCTTAGGGGGAGACTTAAGCCCTCCTGCCTCCTTGCAGAGGGAGGCAGTTATTCCAGGGAGCTGCCACACTTGAGTTATTGTGTGCTGGAAGCTGGGCAAATTCCAGCCAGAGGTTAGTTTGTCCTCCACTGGTCTGAGGCAGATTACCACAAATTAAATTTCATGCTAACCTGCTCTAAGCCAGGGACACATCATTAACTTTCAGGGTTATCTAGTTGATCACGCTAAGGAAAATCTATTTCCACTGTTCCCTGGATGACAGTTGTGAAAATATTTCAATCGCAGTATGAAATCATGTGCAATATTTCACCAAGGCAATTATGCACACTCTGAAATGCAATACTGAAAGAGGCATGTGGGATGAATCCATTACTTCTTGGTTAGCAGAATGCTCCAATTTCTAGGAATGGCCTTGAAAGGGCTGCTCAAATCCAAGTTCACCCTTTAAGTCAGGTCTGTACCAGTTAAGTGAGGTGGAGAATTGAATTGCCTTGGTAGAAAATTAATGCTCTCCTCCCTCTCCGTCCTCCTATGTCTATCTTGATCTTTCTACTTCCAATAAAATTTGTACTGCTCTGCAGGGTCAGTACTACTGGGGCCAATATGAGTTCAAATGGTGACATGAGGGAGACAGAGAAGAATTGAAGCAAACGTGTGTATATGTTTACCTGGAGATAGCTGAAGAATGCAATTGGCAAACAATACTCGACATTTAGTCAGGGATTTAAAAGTTTACCAAGTGTTTGTCTTGATGTCCAGAATTCATTGTTAAGACTTTGCCCAAAACCTATCTGAAAGAATGCAATGGGGAAAAATTGTATGATGTTCTTGTAAAACTGTGAAGAAAAAGGCAAATGATTACCAATTTGAGGATCAAGAAATCAAAGCCAGATATTTTTTTAAAAACAGTATTTATTTGTCTATTTATTTATTTGGCTGCAGCAGGTCTTCCTTACAGCCTGCAGATCTTTAGTTGTGGCATGAGGGATGTAGTTCCCTGACTAGGGATAGAACCCAGGATCCCTGCATTTGGAGTGTGGAGTCTTAGCCACTGTGCTACCAGGTAAGTCCCAAATCCAGGTATTAAAAAAAAAAAAAAGGAAATCAAAGCCAGATGCATCAAAAGGAAAAAAGAAAATACAAATTATCTGATGAGGAAGACACCTTGAGAGGATGAAGCTTCTGTGTTTGTGTTCCTTCCTTTAGTAGGTCATAGATGGGGATGGCCCTCCTGGATAGATAGGCAAGCACATATCACCAAGTAGTGGGCAAGTGAAGAGCTATGGAAACATCAGAATTCACTTAGCCTCTAAATGACTGTGAATAGCGATTAGAGTCAATATACCCAGATTGTATTAGACTGCTAGGAATGCCAAAATGAAATTCCACAGCCTAGGTGGCTTAAGCAATAAGAATTATTTTCCCACAGTTCGAAAGATTGGAAGTTCAAGATCAAGGTGTTGGCAGGTTGGTTGTCTCAGGACTCTCTTCTTGGCCAGGTAGCCACCTCCTTCACCTGGCCTCTTCTCTGTGCGTGCTTGTCTCTCGTGTCTCTAACTCTTATTTTGAGGACACTGGTCTGTTTGGATTAAGGCCTCACCATTATGATCTAATTAACCTTAATTGCCTTTTTTGTTGTTGTTAGAGTTCATTTATTTATTTTTAATTTATTAAAAAGAAATTTTTTTTTTTACTTCACAATACTGTACTGGTTCTGCCATACGTTGACATGAATCCACCACAGGTGTACATGAGTTCCCAACCCTGAACCCCCCACCCACCTCCCTCCCCATATAATCTCTCTGGGTCATCCCAGTGCACCAGCCCCAAGCATCCTGTATCCTGTATCGAACCTAGACTAGCGATTCATTTCTTACATGATAGTATAAAGTCCCAATTTCTAAATACAGTTAATTCTAAGGTACCAGGGGTTAGAGCTTCAACATATGAATTGAGAGGAGGCACAATTCAGTCCATAACACCAGAATTCTCATTTATTTGTTCATTTACCTACCTACTTACTTACTGAAGTATAATTGACTCAAAATACTATGTTAGTTTCAGCAATAAAATGTAGTGCTTTGATATTTCTTTCCATTATAAAATGATCATCAGGAGAAGTCTAGTTACCATTGGCCACCAGACAAATTTATTATAATACCATTGACTGTATGCCCCATGCAGTGCATTTCATTCCCATGACTTATTTATTTTGTAACTGGAAGTTTGTACCTTTTAATTTCTCTCTCCTATATCGCTTTTTCTCCACACCCCTCTCTGGCAGTGACATACATATTTGTTCTCTGAATCTATGAGTCTGTTTCTGTTTTGTTATATTTATTCACTTGTTTAGCTTTTTAGATTCTGTATGTGAGTGAAATCATATGGTATTTGTCTTCCCCTGTCTGACTTCTTTCACTTGGCATAATATCTTCTGGTTTATCCATGTCATCAGAAAAGTAAGATATCTTCTTTTTTTTTTTTTTTACTGAGTAATATTCAATTGTATATATTAATATATACATACATAAAATCTTTATCCATTTGTCTATCAATGGACACAAGTTGCTTTTATATCTTGGCTATTATAAATAATGTTTCAAAGAACACAGTGCTGCTTTTTTTTGTTGTTTTATTAGTATTTTTGGTTTTTTTGGACAAGTACCTAGATGTGCAATTGCTAAATTGTGTGGTAGTTCTATTTTTAAGTTTTTGAACAACCTCTGCTGTTTTCCATAGTGACTGTACCAGTTTATATTCCTACCAAGAGTGTATGAGATTTTCACTTCTCATTCTTGTAAAACTTGTTATTTGTTTTCTTTTTGATAATAGCCATTCTAATAGGTGTGAGGTGGTATTTCATTGTGATTTTCATTTGTGTTTCCCTGATGGTTAATGATGTTGAGCATCTTTTCAGGTATTTTTATCTGTATGTCTTCCTTGGGAAAATGTCTATTGAGGTCCTCTGTACATTTTAGAATCAGGATTTTTTTTTTTTGGTATTCAGTTATATGAGTTCTTTGTATATTTTGGATGTTAATCCCTTATAAAATGTATCACTTGCAACTATATTTTCCCATTGAATAGGCTGTCTTTTTACTTTGTTCATAGTTTCCTTTGCTGGGCCAAAGCTTTTTAGTTTGATGTAGTTCATTTTGTTTGGGACTCTCTGTGCTTCCTGGATATCTGTTTTCTTTCCCAGGTTAGTGAAGTTTTCAGTTGTGTTCCTCAACTGAGTTATTTTGCCTCTTTCTCTGTCTTCTTCTGCAACCCCTGTAGGGAGGATAGTAGTATGCTTGACATGGTCCTAGAGGTCTCTTAAACTGTCCTCATTTAAAAAAAAAGTTGTTTGTTTGTTCTGCTTGCATGATTTCCACTGTTTTGTCTTCCAGTTCACTAATCCACTTCTTTATATCATCTAACCCCACACCCAAGGTAAGAGAAACCCAAGTAAAATAGTAGGTGTTGCAAGAGGTCATCAGAGGGCAGACACACTGAAACCATTCTCACAGAAAACTAGTCAATCTAATCACACTAGGACCACAGCCTTGTCTAACTCAGTGAAACCAAGCCATGCCTGTAGGGCAACCCAAGACAGGCAGGTCATGGTGAAGAAGGCTGACAGAACGTGGTCCACTGGAGAAGGGAATGGCAAGCCACTTCAATATTCTTGCCTTGANAGCTCAGTGAAAGGGGGGTTGCTGGCCTCCCAGGGAAGACAGTGTTCCCAGCTCGGGGCACCACGCACTCCACGCTTCTCAGCCAGAGGTGGCTGGGCCCCGTGTAAGTGCTGGGCTGGACAGGCAGGCTACTGATGTGGGCTTGGGGGCACTCCAGCCAAAGCAGCCCCTGGGGCCAAGGCTGAGGAAGTCCGCTCCACAGAGGGCACTGTCCAAGTTAAGTGAGGTCTAGTGAGGAATTCTCAGCAGGGGAAATAGCTTGAGGGAAGGAGCACTTGACCAAGAATAAGGGCCCTGTGTTCTGCTGCAAACTGCAGCCTTGGCTAGAGTTGGCACCTGAAAGGAGGAAAATAGGAAGGGCTGGGGCCCTAGCCCTGGAGGAAGGCGTGAGGGAAGCAGGCTCAGGATGGCATCCCGGCCACTCAGCCCTCTAAAGCCCCGCCGGCTTTACATTGCAGGAGGAAAGAAAGCCATGCTTGTTGGCGGTGGGGACCTTCTGCGTGCATTATACAGAAAGCACTGTTCCCCCCAAATGCGGTAAACAGGCGCTGGTGGTATGCAAGATCATTTTAGGTGGGACGTGGACTAGCTTTTTCTATTTTTATAGCTATTTATTGATTCAACATGTATGGAGGAGGAGGAGTGTGTCTAACACATACACTGTATGATTTCTAAAATATTTCTGAGCTGGAGGCAGTTTTAAAAAGTGAATCTCCTGTAAGCTGTTTTAGAGAAAACATTAAATAAATAAGGTTTCCCATGTGGCTTAGTGGTAAAGAATCCACCTGCACATGCAGGACACTTGGGTTCCATCCCTGGGTCGAGAAGATCCCCTGGAGAAGTAAGTGGCAACCCACACCAGCTTTCTTGCCTGGGAAGTCCCACGGACAGAGGAGCCTGGCGGGTTGCAGTCCATGGGGTTGCAAAAGAGTCGGTACACAGCTGAGCGACTGACTAAACAACAAATAAAGAACAGTACCGGTGGTCCTCAAACATGGCCTAAATCTTGAAAGTGGCAGGCAAATCGCTGGATTTGGGGCCGTCCGACCACACTGTGTTAGCAGAGGCAGGCAAGGGGAGCAGTAACGTATGATTTGAGATCCTCTTATCCATGACGGGCTTCCCTGGTGGCTCAGCTGGTAAAGAATCCACCTGCAATGCTGGAGACCTGGGTTTGATCCCTGGGTTGGGGAGGCCCCCAGGAGAAGGGAACAACTACCCACTCCAGTATTCTGGCCTGGAAAATCTCTTGGACTATCCATGGGGTTGCAAAGAGTTGGACGCGACTGAGCGACTTTCACTTTTAACTTATCCATGTACACCTAGCTTGAAGGCCCCCTCTGACAGCCCACTTCCAAGTGTAAGAACACTCTGCTATTTTTATATCTCTGGTGTCTTGCTCTGCCCCATGACACTCAACACTCCAAATCAGCAGCAGGCCTTTCCCCTGGCTCCAGGGCACCGCCTCTACCACACAGTCACTGAGAAGTTGGTGGGGCTGTCCTCACCACCTTCCACTGATTTCTTCTCAGCATTGTTCACAGGCATATTCAGCTCCAACTTAAGGAGTATTTCTGGGAAGTAAGTCAAAGAGGTTCCAATCTTTCTCTGAATGCACAAAGCCCCAGTAGAAGGACAGGAAATATGTCACTGTGGCAATTTCACACGGACTGGTGCTGATTTCTGGACAGATTCAGGCAAGATTTGGTGGGAAACTTGTATAAAATCAAATTGTACAAGAAGGTCCCCATTTCTGTGAAGAATTTGTGATGGGTCCCTTCCTCCTTCCATTGCTCTGAGATAGGGAACATGATTATTAGTCCTGCTTCCTCCCGGGGCTCACCTTGCGGATTGTGAGGTGAGCCTTAGAAGGAAATGGAAAGCTGATCAAGGTTTTGGGTCTGTTCTCCTACCTTCCGCCTGGACTGTACCTCAGGAGCCTTGCACGTCTTTGCTATATTGTCCTTGGAACTGTCTTTAGCCAAAGGCTCAAGCTGAGACAGCTGAATTTCCAACACCTCTAAGAAAGGAAATACTACAACATCCTTTGGTGGCCCAGTCCAGTGTTTAACAACCTTTGGTCTCTGAGACTGTTCCTCCCAAATTTTGTCCTCCTGCTTTCTGATCCACCTCTTTTATGCTTAATGGTAGTTCTGATGCCCTTTGTCAGCTTTCTTTTCCAAATTAACAAAATCTATTATAAAAAATTTGAACCAGCTTGTATTTCTCTATCCCTTAGACAATTTCCAAATTCTCTACCAGAAACTTCATTATGTCCTCTGTAACAGCTTTAGCCAGTCACCCCCATCTCTCTTCTTACTAGTGACACACATTTTGCAAGATGGCAGGTTTGGAAAGAGCAACATTAACTGAACCTCAGAGGACCTAATCACCTGTCCTAACTCCCTGAGCTAGCTGTCCCACGGGAGACTGGAGCAGTATAGGATTTCATTAGTGGCCAGTGGCCATGGAATAGAGAAGGAAGATGACCTCAGAGTTCCTACAGGCCTCTTCTCTATTTAGAGCATCCAGGATCATGCTTGTTCCTTAATAATACTAAATTGTGTACTTCTGATTCATTGCAGCCTCTGTCTTTAGCCACATAGATCCATTCTTGTATCTGTCACATTTTGGTTGTTCTTCTATTCATTATCCACATTATCCATAGGAGTCACTGACTCCTAAGTTGCTAGCACACCCCCACCTGAGTGAGCTGCTCTCTGGGTACTCAGGCATGCAGAGTCACTTTGACACCAGTCCAAGTCAAACATAAATAAAAAAGATTCTTTCAAAAAGGAATCATCCACTCACACACAGATTCCAAATACAATTACAGTTGAATTTCATGTAGCTGGGTAACATTGGACCTGTGGCATGGGTAATTCAAAATAAAAGTTTTACCCCGAAAAAATCCGGTATAGCTAGCTTTTAAATTGCAGTATGGGCCTAGTTTTTTGTTTTTTTTTTTCTTTCAGTAGTTCTGCTTTCCTAATTATTTGGGCCAATATGAAAGTGAGCCTGCATTCCTGGAGTATACAGAAACAAGGAGAAGAACCTGGGTGTAGGGAGAAGCTAAGCTGAGACCAAGTGTTGCCACAGACATTTTTCAAAGTGGAAAAGCCTCCCANTATTGTGATCCACACAGTCAAAGGCTTTAGCATAGTCAATAAAGCAAAAATAGATGTTTTTCTGGAACTATCTTCATTTTTCCATGATCCAGTGGATGTTGTCAATGTGATCTCTGGTTCCTCTGCCTTTTCTAAAACCAGGCTGAACATCTGCAAGTTCACAGTTCATGTATTGCTGGAGCCTGGCTTGGAGAATTTTGAGCATTACTTTACTAGCAGGTAAGATAAGTGCAATTGTGTGGTAGTTTGAGCATTCCTTGGCATTGCCTTTCTTTGGGATTGGGATGAAAACTGACCTTTTCCAGCCACGCTGAGTTTTCCAAATTTGCTGGCATATTGAGTGCAGCACTTTCACAGCATCACCTTCCAGGATGTAAATAGCTCAGCTGGAATTCCATCACCTCCACTAGCTTTGTTTGTAGTGATGCTTCCTAAGGCCCACTTGACTTAACATTCCAGGATGTCTGGCTCTAGGTGAGTGATCACATCATCCTGATTATCTGGGTCATTAAGATCTTTTTTGTACATTTCTTCTGTATATTCTTGCCACCTCTTAATATTTTCTGCTTCTGCTGGTTCCATACCATTTCTGTCTTTTATCAAGACCATCTTTGCATGAAATATTCCCTTGGTATCTTTAATTTTCTTGAACAGATCTCTAGTCTCTCCCATTCTGTTCTTTTCCTCTATTTCTCTGCATTGATCGCTGAGGAAAGCTTTCTTTTCTCTCCTTGCTATTCTTTGGAATTCTGCATTCAGATGCTTGTATCTTTCCTTTTCTCCTTTGCTTTTTGCTCTCTTCTTTTCACAGCTATTTGTAAGGCTTCCACAAAAAACTAATTTGCCTTTTTACATTTCTTTTCCATAGTGATGGTCTTGATCCCTGTCTCCTGTACAATGTCATGAACCTCATTCCATAGTTCATCAGGCACTCTGTCTATCAGATCTAGTACCTTAAATTTATTTCTTACTTCCACTGTATAATCATGAGGAATTTAGTTTAGGTTATACGTGAATGGTCTAATGGTTTTCCCTACTTTCTTCAACTTAAGTCTGAATTTGGCAATATGAGTTCATGATCTGAGCCACAGTCAGCTCCTGGTCTTGTTTTTGTTGACTGTGTAGAGCTTCTCCATCTTTGGCTGCAATGAATATAATCAATCTGATTTCGGTTTTAACTATCTGGTGATGTCCATATGTAGAGTCTTCTCTTGTGTTTTTGGAAGAGGGTGTTTGCTATGACCATTGTGTTCTCTTGGCAAAACTCTATTAGCCCTTGCCCTGCTTCATTTTGTATTCCAAGGCCAAATTTGCCTATTACTCCAGGTGTTTCTTGACTTCCTACTTTTGCTTTCCAGTCCCCTATAATGAAAAGGACAACTTTTTTGGGTGTTAGTTCTAAAAGGTCTAGTAGGTCTTCATAGAACCGTTCAACTTCAGCTTCTTCTGCATTACTGGTTAGGGCGTAGACTTGGATTACTGTGATATTGAATGGTTTGCCTTGGAAACGAACAGAGATTATTCTGTAGTTTTTGAGATTGCATACAAGTACTGCAAATCCTTAGATCATCAAAATAAAAACTGATCTGGAATACATGGATTGAAGGAAAAATCAAAGTCCTAAAACTCAAATTTAAATTCTGATACAACTGTTTTTCTTAGAAGAAATAATTATTACAGAGGCAAGATCAATATGACCCTTTTCAAATACAGTGTCTGATTCTGTTCTTTAAAGTTTGAAAGTATTGGATAACTACATTTGTTTGGCAAATAATATATACTATGGCAGCCTCATACTTTGGCCATCTGATACAAAGAGTCTACTCATTGGAAAAGATCTGATTCTGGAAAGATTGAGGGCAGGAGGAAAAGAGAGTGACAGAGGATGAGATGGTTGGATGGTATCAGTGACTCAATGGACGTGAGTTTGAGCAAACTCCAGGAGATAGTGAAGGACAGGGAAGCCTGGTGTACTGTAGTCCATGGTGTCACAAAGAGTTGGACACAACTTAGTGACTGAACAGAAACATAGAAGATAAGGCAAGATGAAGGTTTTTCATGAACTTTGATTCTTGACTTTTTTAAAAGAGTGTTAAAACCACTAAGAATATAATGAATTTATAGACCCACTCTCTCCTCAAGAAAAATTATAATGATTTACAATTTTGTGCATTTTTTGGAAGGTCATAGAGCTCTGAGATCTAGAACCTATTCCAGAATAATGTTCTTAATAACACTGAAACCAGTTTTTAACTATTGTTTCACATTTGTATAAAATTTTAATTGTTCTAAATTCATACCTATACAAACTGGAGGGCTGGGCTGCCAGAAGTATCGATTTTCTACCTGAATGCAGGTTATTCTTTCCTCTCCTTGAAGTTCATATCCTGGGTCACACTGAAAAACCACAGTGTCTCCAGGTTCCCGTCCATCCCCATTTCGAGTTCCATTCATAGGAACCCCTGGGTCACGACATGCAGTGGCAACTGAACCTATGAACAAATAGAAACAAACTTTTAGTTTTGATGACAACCAAAATCAATTTAAAAGTTCCAGACCTAAGTATTTGAGAGGCTTCTACATACTTAAAAAAAAAAATAACTTAAAAATGCCTTAAAAATTCCCTGTGCTATACAAATTACCCTTGTTGCTTTTTAAATGAGGTATAATTCCCCGATGGCTCAGCAGGTAAAGAATCTGTCTGCAATGCTGGAGATGTCAGTTCAATCCTTGTGTCAGTAAGATCCTTTGGAGGAGCAAATGGCTACCCACTCCTCTATTCTTGCCTGGAAAGTCCCATGGGCAGAAGAGCCTGGTAGGCTGTAGTCCATAGGATCACAAAGAATTGGACATGACTGAGCATGCACATATGTTGCATATATAATATATAAAAATTATCTATGCTGTACATCTGAAAATAATATAACATTGTAAATCAGTGATACCTCAATTTGATAAAAAAAATATTGCTAATTTTTAAATACTTGCACAATAAATACTTTTAAGTTTTTTTTTCATAAATAATTTATTTGTTAACTTGCTTCAAGCAGTAACATGACATTTTAGTAGCTAAATAATAAATCTACTCAAAATTCACTATTTTGATGCTCTGTGAGAGACATTGTGAAGAGGATGAAAAGACATCTACAAACTAGAAGAATATATTTGCTTGGCCTATATACCACAAAATACTAGTATCTAGCATATATGAAGAACTCTTAGAACTGGGGGAGAAAAAAAAGAAGAAAAAATCCAATTACATAAATGGGCAAAAAACATTTCAATAAAGGGGATATCAGATGGCACATGAAAAGATGTTCAGCATCATTAACTATTAAAGAGCAAATTAAAAACACAATGAGATATCTATCAAGTTAGCTAAAATAAAAAAATATATATATGATAACACCAAATGCTGGGAAGATTCTTAAAAAAAAAAAAAAGAAAGAAAAGGAATTACACATACACTTTTGGTAGAAATATAAAATGGTACAGCCACTCTGGAAAGATGACACTTTCTTGAAAAAAAATAAATATATGCTTAACATGACCCAGTAACTGTACTCTTGCATATTTATTCCAGTGAAACAAAAACTTGTGTTCACATTAAAATTTGAACACGGATGTTCACAGGAGTTTTCTCTGTCAGAACTAAAGACTAAGAAGAAACCCAATATCCTTCAACAGGTAAACCATTAAACTAAGTTTATACCATTGAATACTGCTCAGCAATAAAAAAGGAATGCTGATACACAGGACATCTTAGGTGTATCTGAAAGCAATTATGATGAGTAAAAATTACAATAGCCTCTACTTAGGGAACATTCTTGAACTGACAGTATTACAAAGTAGGAAAACAGATTACTAGTTACCAAACATTGTTGGGGGAGGAGATGGAAGGAGATCACTATGACTATAAAACATTCAAAAGAGGGATCTTTGTGATGGAATTGCATTGTGGTTTGCCTCTGGTGGTGGTGATCAAATCCACATAGAACTATATAAACAAAATAAACATACACCTACAAAGGAGCATAAGTAAAATTATGAAATTTAATGAAATCTGAATAAGGTTTGTGGATCAATGCCAATTTTTTGGTTGTGATATTGTGCTATGATTATGCAAGAAAATGCCATTGAAGGGAATTGGGTAAAGGATATACAGGATCTCTATTATTTCTGACTATTTCTGATTATTTCTCTATTATCTCTATTATTTCTCTATTGTTTCTGTTTAGATAGAAATCTAAAATTATCTAAATTTTAGTTTAAAAATCATTAGAGGAGAGTGGTATGGTACTACAGGAAAACAGGAAAACGACTGTTCTTTTATTAATATATACAATATATGGCACATTTAATCATATAATTNCTCTCTTCTTTTCACAGCTATTTGTAAGGCTTCCACAAAAAACTAATTTGCCTTTTTACATTTCTTTTCCATAGTGATGGTCTTGATCCCTGTCTCCTGTACAATGTCATGAACCTCATTCCATAGTTCATCAGGCACTCTGTCTATCAGATCTAGTACCTTAAATTTATTTCTTACTTCCACTGTATAATCATGAGGAATTTAGTTTAGGTTATACGTGAATGGTCTAATGGTTTTCCCTACTTTCTTCAACTTAAGTCTGAATTTGGCAATATGAGTTCATGATCTGAGCCACAGTCAGCTCCTGGTCTTGTTTTTGTTGACTGTGTAGAGCTTCTCCATCTTTGGCTGCAATGAATATAATCAATCTGATTTCGGTTTTAACTATCTGATGATGTCCATATGTAGAGTCTTCTCTTGTGTTTTTGGAAGAGGGTGTTTGCTATGACCATTGTGTTCTCTTGGCAAAACTCTATTAGCCCTTGCCCTGCTTCATTTTGTATTCCAAGGCCAAATTTGCCTATTACTCCAGGTGTTTCTTGACTTCCTACTTTTGCTTTCCAGTCCCCTATAATGAAAAGGACAACTTTTTTGGGTGTTAGTTCTAAAAGGTCTAGTAGGTCTTCATAGAACCGTTCAACTTCAGCTTCTTCTGCATTACTGGTTAGGGCGTAGACTTGGATTACTGTGATATTGAATGGTTTGCCTTGGAAACGAACAGAGATTATTCTGTAGTTTTTGAGATTGCATACAAGTACTGCAAATCCTTAGATCATCAAAATAAAAACTGATCTGGAATACATGGATTGAAGGAAAAATCAAAGTCCTAAAACTCAAATTTAAATTCTGATACAACTGTTTTTCTTAGAAGAAATAATTATTACAGAGGCAAGATCAATATGACCCTTTTCAAATACAGTGTCTGATTCTGTTCTTTAAAGTTTGAAAGTATTGGATAACTACATTTGTTTGGCAAATAATATATACTATGGCAGCCTCATACTTTGGCCATCTGATACAAAGAGTCTACTCATTGGAAAAGATCTGATTCTGGAAAGATTGAGGGCAGGAGGAAAAGAGAGTGACAGAGGATGAGATGGTTGGATGGTATCAGTGACTCAATGGACGTGAGTTTGAGCAAACTCCAGGAGATAGTGAAGGACAGGGAAGCCTGGTGTACTGTAGTCCATGGTGTCACAAAGAGTTGGACACAACTTAGTGACTGAACAGAAACATAGAAGATAAGGCAAGATGAAGGTTTTTCATGAACTTTGATTCTTGACTTTTTTAAAAGAGTGTTAAAACCACTAAGAATATAATGAATTTATAGACCCACTCTCTCCTCAAGAAAAATTATAATGATTTACAATTTTGTGCATTTTTTGGAAGGTCATAGAGCTCTGAGATCTAGAACCTATTCCAGAATAATGTTCTTAATAACACTGAAACCAGTTTTTAACTATTGTTTCACATTTGTATAAAATTTTAATTGTTCTAAATTCATACCTATACAAACTGGAGGGCTGGGCTGCCAGAAGTATCGATTTTCTACCTGAATGCAGGTTATTCTTTCCTCTCCTTGAAGTTCATATCCTGGGTCACACTGAAAAACCACAGTGTCTCCAGGTTCCCGTCCATCCCCATTTCGAGTTCCATTCATAGGAACCCCTGGGTCACGACATGCAGTGGCAACTGAACCTATGAACAAATAGAAACAAACTTTTAGTTTTGATGACAACCAAAATCAATTTAAAAGTTCCAGACCTAAGTATTTGAGAGGCTTCTACATACTTAAAAAAAAAAATAACTTAAAAATGCCTTAAAAATTCCCTGTGCTATACAAATTACCCTTGTTGCTTTTTAAATGAGGTATAATTCCCCGATGGCTCAGCAGGTAAAGAATCTGTCTGCAATGCTGGAGATGTCAGTTCAATCCTTGTGTCAGTAAGATCCTTTGGAGGAGCAAATGGCTACCCACTCCTCTATTCTTGCCTGGAAAGTCCCATGGGCAGAAGAGCCTGGTAGGCTGTAGTCCATAGGATCACAAAGAATTGGACATGACTGAGCATGCACATATGTTGCATATATAATATATAAAAATTATCTATGCTGTACATCTGAAAATAATATAACATTGTAAATCAGTGATACCTCAATTTGATAAAAAAAATATTGCTAATTTTTAAATACTTGCACAATAAATACTTTTAAGTTTTTTTTTCATAAATAATTTATTTGTTAACTTGCTTCAAGCAGTAACATGACATTTTAGTAGCTAAATAATAAATCTACTCAAAATTCACTATTTTGATGCTCTGTGAGAGACATTGTGAAGAGGATGAAAAGACATCTACAAACTAGAAGAATATATTTGCTTGGCCTATATACCACAAAATACTAGTATCTAGCATATATGAAGAACTCTTAGAACTGGGGGAGAAAAAAAAGAAGAAAAAATCCAATTACATAAATGGGCAAAAAACATTTCAATAAAGGGGATATCAGATGGCACATGAAAAGATGTTCAGCATCATTAACTATTAAAGAGCAAATTAAAAACACAATGAGATATCTATCAAGTTAGCTAAAATAAAAAAATATATATATGATAACACCAAATGCTGGGAAGATTCTTAAAAAAAAAAAAAAAGAAAGAAAAGGAATTACACATACACTTTTGGTAGAAATATAAAATGGTACAGCCACTCTGGAAAGATGACACTTTCTTGAAAAAAAATAAATATATGCTTAACATGACCCAGTAACTGTACTCTTGCATATTTATTCCAGTGAAACAAAAACTTGTGTTCACATTAAAATTTGAACACGGATGTTCACAGGAGTTTTCTTTGTCAGAACTAAAGACTAAGAAGAAACCCAATATCCTTCAACAGGTAAACCATTAAACTAAGTTTATACCATTGAATACTGCTCAGCAATAAAAAAGGAATGCTGATACACAGGACATCTTAGGTGTATCTGAAAGCAATTATGATGAGTAAAAATTACAATAGCCTCTACTTAGGGAACATTCTTGAACTGACAGTATTACAAAGTAGGAAAACAGATTACTAGTTACCAAACATTGTTGGGGGAGGAGATGGAAGGAGATCACTATGACTATAAAACATTCAAAAGAGGGATCTTTGTGATGGAATTGCATTGTGGTTTGCCTCTGGTGGTGGTGATCAAATCCACATAGAACTATATAAACAAAATAAACATACACCTACAAAGGAGCATAAGTAAAATTATGAAATTTAATGAAATCTGAATAAGGTTTGTGGATCAATGCCAATTTTTTGGTTGTGATATTGTGCTATGATTATGCAAGAAAATGCCATTGAAGGGAATTGGGTAAAGGATATACAGGATCTCTATTATTTCTGACTATTTCTGATTATTTCTCTATTATCTCTATTATTTCTCTAT
This sequence comes from Neotragus pygmaeus, assembly GCA_006410875.1. Taxonomy (NCBI): domain Eukaryota; kingdom Metazoa; phylum Chordata; class Mammalia; order Artiodactyla; family Bovidae; genus Neotragus; species Neotragus pygmaeus. The sequence continues at coordinate 476,686 of SJYV01001803.1, forward strand.
TGTTTCTGTTTAGATAGAAATCTAAAATTATCTAAATTTTAGTTTAAAAATCATTAGAGGAGAGTGGTATGGTACTACAGGAAAACAGGAAAACGACTGTTCTTTTATTAATATATACAATATATGGCACATTTAATCATATAATTAACTATATCATACAGGTTAATAGAACAGGAACAGCTTATTTTGAATTACAACAAAGTGAAAATTTATTCTAAAGCATATGATAATTAAGTATCAAGACAAAGAAAGTATTAACTTTTTCATTTAAACTATTATTAAACTATATTCATAAATGTAGGCTGCAGTACTTGTATACATTATTTTTTAAAGTGAATATTAAAGTACACAAATTGCTGGATTACAGACACATAACTAGTATTCATTCATTTATTCACTAATTTAACATATTTCAGGCATTGTGTTGGGTGCTAGGAATACAAAGGGGAATCAAGCAGACACAAAACTGTGAACAGACTTTGAATTGTTCAAACTGTGTAGTGGTGGCACCTATGAACAGATTCTGTTGTATACATCCCTAGTAGGTTAATAACCACTACACAAGTAGGTAGGTAGCTATGCTACTGCTGCTGCTAAGTCACTTCAGTCGTATCCGACTCTGTGTGACCCCATAGACAGAAGCCCACCAGGCTCTGCCGTCCCTGAGATTCTCCAGGTAAGAACACTGGAGTGGGTTCCCATTTCCTTCTCCAATGCATGAAAGTGAAAAGTGAATGTGAAGTCGCTCAGTCGTGTCTGACTCTTCGCGACCCTGTGGACTGAAGTCTACCAGGCTCCTCTGTCCATGGGATTTTGCAGGCAAGAGTACTGGACTGGGTTGCCATTGTCTTCTCCAAGGTAGCTATAGATAGATAGATAATACATCCATAGATACACAGTTTCATCAATATACCAATCAATCTGTTTTAATACACCAGGCATTCTTTTTGTAGCTCATCTGTTTAATACACATACATACAGAACAAAGAAACCAGAAGATCTCACACAAATATTGTAATGTTTCGACTCTGCAAGTCATTTGGGAATCAAGAAGACTACATTAATTTTAAAAACAACAGACACTCTAATATCTGTGGTACGCATAAAAGCTGAAATGACAAAAAAGTGATTTCATATATATATATATATATATATACACACACACAATCACACACACATATATGTATACACACACATGTATAACACACAAACTGAATAGAAAAAAATTGTTTTATATATCTTCTTGGAAAGAGTGAAAGAAAGTTATTTTTAAAGGGTTAATATTTAAAGGGTTACTTTTTAAAAAGGTTACAAAATGTAGACTACAAGTGTCATTTTACCTTAAATTAAATTAAAATTTAAACCATGTATCATTATATATATCATCAGCAATGTTACAGCTGCTTCATTGTATTGATAAACTAGCATTTCTGAGCAATGGCCAAGGACAAGGACTTAACATGTATAATTCATTTCATTCTACTAACAACCCAATCAGTCAAGTGCCATTATTATTCTTAAATATTTTAGAGTTGAAAAAGCAAAAGTTTAGGAAGGATAAGTAACTTTTTCAATATTACAGAAATTAGAGTGCAGAACCAAGGTTTATACCCCAGTTAGTCTGATTTCAGAAGTCTAATTTTTAAATGATACAGGAGAATGTCCTCTTCTACCTGTTAACTGTTCTCAAGGTACAATTTCTTTCTCAGTTAAATATAATAAATCTCATTAAGAAACTATTAAAAATACAGAGTATATCCATAAACAGAAATGCTATAGTGTGCATAAATGTGTCTATCTTAAAATATGCAAATGATCTTTTGAGTTATTTTTAATTGATAATAGAATAAAAATCAAACTCATATGGGAGAATATGGAGGGAAGTGGGGTAGGGGCATGGTATGTTCCTTAGCAGAACATCCGCCAGGCATTACAGGGTCTGGCAATTACAATCGTTTAATATTGACAGACACTTTTTTGGTAAATTTTTGTGATAAACTCAGTTATTAAGTTTTTCTTGAATTGCTCTGGGATGGTTTCCACTAACACTAAAACTGATCTATGAACTGGCTTTACAATATAAAAGTGGATTGGGATGTTCTACATATAAGATTTCCATTTAGCAAGTTTTTATTGGAAGAGAGTGATATAAATGTAAAATGTGCTACAGCTTTCAAACTGAAATGATATAAAAGATAATGAAAATAATTAATTTTGTTGTTGTTTTTGTGATTGTTGTTGAGGCTTCCTATGTGCTGGACTCTTGCATCTGCAAAAAACTTGAAGCTTAGTATGAACATTCTCAAAAGTAAAAATGTACATACAGCAATGTTACACAAATATTGAAATGAACGCAGTTAGTATAATTGTGGCTTATGAGTATTTGAGAGAAAAAAGATGTTTGGCCCCTATCATGAGAGTTACTATGCTTAAAGATTTAAATTGGAACCTAGTAACTAAAATCAGAAGGCTTCAATATGACAGCTAATATATGTAAAAATATTCATTTGCTTTTGGGGCTGGTTGACTTGAAGGAAGAGAGGTGGTAAAACTGTACTATGTCTTTTCTCTTAATTAATAAATAAATTAGTATGATTTTAAAACAAAATAGAGAATGATAGGGTTTAGTAAAAGACCAAATATTTTTCTTCTTGGAATTACTTGAATTCTAAAGGCAATTAGTTAAATATACACAGAAACAATTACTTGCTGTGAATGCTGTTGTCTTATTTTCTTTACTTATTCAAAGTTTAATCTCTATACAGGTTATTCACTGTGTTTGTGGGTAGGCAAAAAAAACATTTATTTTGGCATCAATCATTTTTGTTTTATGCATTAAAACAAAAGCTGTAACTACTGAAGAAAATAAATAACCATTTAAAATGCCATGGACTGAAATAATCTCACAAAATTAGCATGATTTAAAATAAATTATATAATATTAGAGAATAGTAAGTATTAGGCACATGTGTAAAAATAGGTTAGAATCTATATTTGGTATTTATTGTTTAATTTTATGGAACATACAATTCTCATGATAATTCTCATTTGCTTTAATTTTTTATTTAATATATACATATGTATGTATAAAACACAGGATGTTTTTTGCTATTAAGTATTTTAACTTATCAACTATTTTATATATATAAAATCTTAAAAGCTACACATTAGAAATAATATATTTGCCACCAAATTATTAACATAGATAATTTCCATTTATTTTCTTAATTTCTTCAGTTCAAATTACTTCAAATTTGATTGCTGAAATAAATATCTGCATTTTCATATTAGGTTTAAGTATGACATTCTTGATTTTCTTAACAAAAATATGTAAGGTAAGCACAAACTCTAACAGAGATAAAAGGTCTTAACAACCTTGCCTTATCTCCAATGATATAAAGAAAGGAACATTCTAGAAAGTGCATATAATAGGCTTAAATGCTATCCTATCCAAATAAAGCNAGTATGACATTCTTGATTTTCTTAACAAAAATATGTAAGGTAAGCACAAACTCTAACAGAGATAAAAGGTCTTAACAACCTTGCCTTATCTCCAATGATATAAAGAAAGGAACATTCTAGAAAGTGCATATAATAGGCTTAAATGCTATCCTATCCAAATAAAGCTTGGATTTAACTTTCATAACCTAATGAAATTGACAATTAAAAAAAACTTCCTTTCTTTGTCTTTCTCCCCAAAAGGAATGGACATTTATATTTTGGTTGGTAAAGAATAGGACTTAATAAGTGTTTCACAGCTCTTAGACCAGTTGATTATTCCATAGAAAGTGTAATAGTCACAGGGAAAAGGTATATAAATAGAAAAGAATGTGATTAGTAAAGAAATATGTAATATTTACTGGACACTTACTATCTTTTAAACACTTGTACTATGAGCTGTTTCTCATTGGATTCATGAGAAGTCTGGACACTATTATTATCCATATTTTTCAAATGAGAAAATTGAGGCTTAAAAAAGATAACCCTGCTCTATTCACACGGCTGTTTAAAGTGGACAAAGTGCCTAATGCACACATGAGACCATAACTGAGGGACATTTCTTAAGTAAAAATGATATAACCTTTGTAATAAAAAGTACTGAGAGTCTGAGCTGTAGTATGGAGTGCAAGTGAAATCAGGACTTCTGTGGAAATTTCTAAAATATGTTATTATTCCTTAAATGTCATTATAAAATCAGAAGAAAAACTACCTTACTTGCCTATCATCCTGATAGGAGAAATCCAAAAACCTACATATGTAATAATACTTAACTTTAAATATATTAATTTCTTACTTAAATTGCACAGATATTAACAATGCGGTCTTATTCACAGGATTCCATTGGTATACATTGTGTAAAACTGAAAAAAGTCTGTTTATCTAAGAAAGAGATATATGTTGAATAACTACATGCAACATGAATGACAATTAGAATAGTGAAAGTGAAAGTGAAAGTGAAGTCGCTCAGTCGTGTCTGAATTTTTGCGACCCCATGGACGGCAGCCCACCATGCTCCACCCTCCATGGGACTCTCCAGGCAAGAATATTAGAGTGGGCTGCAATTTCCTTCTCCAGGGACAATTAGAATAGATACCAAAAAAATAATGATGATTATGATTATTGTCTATATTGAGAGCATATATTGTACAAAACAACACTTTACTAGAAGCTAAGTTTATATACTCTTAGACTAAAACACAAATTCTTATGAAGTATTATCATCCGTATTCTAAATGAGTAATATAAGCTTCCCATCATATTATGTGCTTATTCTTAGCAGATGTGGAATTTGAACTCAAGAAATAGCAGGGCTCCTAAGTATTAGAGTATATTGTCTCATTACAAATCTACCACATTACCAGATAAAACAATAAAAAGGCATGCCCTACTAATGGAACTTTGACAGTTGTTTCTTAATGAAAGAACTAGGCCGAAAAAGTTACAACTAGTTTGAAACAGGAAGGCAAGAGCAGTTTATAACCCATTTCTTGTTCCTGACATTTCACTATAAAGGAAAACAAAAAAGACTCAAGGTTATTTTGTAGGTATTATTAAAAGTAATAAAAAACAAATTTAACCTGATATTTGCTAAACTTGGGCTTCACGGGTGGTGCTAGTGGTAAAGAATCTGCCTGCCTGCCAATGCAGCAGATATAAAAGTAAGAGATGTGGGTTCAGTCCCTGGATCTGGAAGATCCCCTGGAGGAGGACACAGCAACCCACTCCAGTATTGTTGCCTGGCGAATGTTATGGACCAAGCAGTCTGGCAGGCTACAGTCCATGGGGTCGCAAAGAGTTTGACACAACTGAAGCAATAGCACCTCACACAGAATGCCAGATTTAGCCATGTATGTGCCAAATGGTATTAAGTAATTAGAGTAACAAGGACATTTCCCTCCAATTGTTTTTCTCATTCTCTCTCTTCTTCCTGCTCTCTATTTTTTTCCCCCAAATTTCTTTCCTTATGGTTCTTTAAGAGAATAGAAGCAGTAAAATAGGCACACCCTCACCTCTGGAATCTGTATCCACATTCTCTGCTTCCTCTCCTGTTGCAATGAAGATGTCCTTGTTCTGTGTAAGGCTAATCCTAGTTCTTGTGTTGAAAGAACTTCATTCCTAAACATTCTTCATTTCTTCTAATTCACTACGTTTTCCTTCTGTACTGGGTCACAACCAGTAACATACAAATGTGACTTATAACTTCCATCTTAAATAAACAAACTCTTCATTACATTCCCATCCACTTCCAATTGTTTTCTCATTCCCTTCCTTTCTTTAGTAGAACACTTATTAAACATCTGACCTGAGGGAGATATCTATACAACTGTCTCCAATTTTATTAGCCATATTCATTTATGCTAATTATATATATATGTCTTTGTATGTAATTAAAAAAGAATTTATTCAAGTGAGGAAAGTTTATATTAGTATTATTTAGGAATTGTTTTTACAATGTTTTCAGTCGTTACCAATAATCTAAATCCACTGAAAGAGTCAAATGCATTTATTGTTAAGCAACATGGAACCTTATCAAATCAAGCTTTGCTACACCCTATGGATAAATAGTCCTCATATATATGACACTGAAGAGAATCTTTCATAAGAGTTAAAAATAGTTCATCAAGTAAATATGTGTGAAATGAATGAATGAATGAACGAAACTATAACTAGTCATTTCAATGTATGATTAAGCTTTATTTATAATTTAGGATTTGTTTCACACTGGGAAACATGTACTCCAAGTGCAGTAACAACATTTATATTACATTTTAATTTGTGTTACTCTCTGTATAACCTGAGGCCATTTTTAGAATAATATAGATAGCACTAAATACTACAGAAAATGACTGAGTTTTCATCATTTTTATAACTCATCAGTACTGTAAATATACTTCTGACTTTTCATTTTATATTTTTTTTCATCTAATTTAATTAGAAATGTTCATTTCACCGAAAATGGTCCTAACACATGAACATGTTTCAAATATATTATGGATTCAGAGATAACGTTTGAATTACCATCTTGGTTATCTTGGGCTAATTAATACTCCAGTTTTCTTATGGCATTGCTTTGTACAACAAAGAAAAAATACACTAAAATCACTTGTAAGTTCTTGCATGTCCTTTCTGTTCAGAAAGCTGATTTTTTGGTATAAACTTGTTTATCTCAAGAACTTTTGAAAAACCTCAGATCTGATACAATTGGATAAATAATACTATCAAAAGCAGAAGAATTGTACTGTAGTAAGACAGGGACATTGATCAGATTGCCTTAGTTCCCTGAATTTTGTCTGCCTCATCAGTAAAACTGACATAGTAATAATTTACCTGACTGACTATTAGAAAAAAATCTTAAAGTATTATTCTAAGAATTACATTGCATAATTGAAAATTATATGATATGAAAATGTCAATTCTAAGATAAAAAGCAGTAGATTTTACTATTCATTGTGTACTCCAAGAAGTAGTTGTATTTTTTGCTGCAATATGTCAAGAAACTTCAGCAAGGTCATGATCCAGATTTGGTATTCATGAGGCCTTATACTGTCCTCTTCAGTTTTATTGCCTTATACTTTTGTATTGACTAAGAAATGACACTATATTCTCCACTTCACTATCAATAAGGAAATCAAGCTGGGTAACAGGAATATTTAACCTGGAAGGAAATCTCATTTAGAATCAAATCAATCAGAAAATATTTGAAATGCAGATGGTAACCTAGAGGTGGATTTCACCCTGGAGAATTCTGCCCTTGATTGAGTCCTTGCTTTGTATGAGATCCATCAATTTTATAAAGAATTTTCAACATCATTATTAGGCCTATACTCTGCCAGCTACTCAGGAATGTGGCTATCTTTAGAATTTCATTATGATTTGGAAATATCTAATGACATGGCAAATAAGGTTATAGTAGATGATAAGATGACAGAGATATTCCATGCATGGGATGCAAAAGAAACCTCAAAGCTAGTGTTGTAGTATACTTCCAAGTACTTTATATAAACATACTATTAAAAATACATATTTACTCATTTATTCACCAGGTAATTGTTGTAAACCCACTAGAAGCCAAGTATGTTTGGTATCAGAGATACATTTTAATAAGTTGACCCTGAATATTCACTGGAAGGACTGATGTTGAAGCTGAAGCTCCAATACTTTGGCCACCTGATGCCAACAACTGACTCATTGGCAAAGACCCTGGTGCTGGGAAAGATTGAAGGCAAAAGGAGAAGAGAGCAGAAAAGGATCAGATGGTTGGAAAGCACCACTGGCACAAAGGACATGAAAATGGGCAAACTTCAGAAGATAGGAACAGGGAGGCCTGGCATGCCTCCATGGGGTTGCTAAGACTCAGACACGACTTAGCAACTGAACAATAACACTTCCATACCACCATCGATTCTTGTGCTCTAATATGTGGACAAAGTGAGGATAAAATCACTGGTCTAAAGTTTTTTAAATCAAAAGTCATGTTAGGTTGACGACTGTCAAAGGTACATACCTATACAGGAAACTGACTTTTTATCCAAGATTATGAAAGATTATGTGCTGTGCTTAGTAGCTCAGTTGTGTCCAACTCCTTGAGACCTCATGGACTGACTGTAGCCTGCCAGGCTCCTCTGCCCATGGAGATTCTCCAGGTAAGAATACTGGAGTAGGTTTCCTTGGCCTGCTCCAGGGGATCTTCCCAACCCAGGAATCAAACCGGGGTCTCCTGCATTGCAGGTGGTTTCTTTATAAAGGATTATATAGAAGTCTAATTTGAAGTTGAATTTCAATATTTGGAGATTAACAGAATTAATTAGCAAAAAAAGATAAACATACAAATATTTTACATAGTTTTGACTGATAGCACATAATACCACTGTGTTTCTAATTTTACATTATAAAAAATTTCAACACAGTCAGATTCATTTAACTTTTACTAACTACCAGGTGTAATGCCAAGTTCTGGTTATATAAATATTAATAGGACAACATCTTGTCCATCAAAGGAACATAATCTAAGAGGGATATCAGATATGAATATGTCTTTAATATAATAAAATGTTTATTAAAATCAGGTAACATTTGTCATATAAAGTGAAAAATTGTGAGCATGAAATAAAAAGTTAAAAGTGATTTAAATTTATAATTAAAATATGTGTTAATTTATAATTTTACATAGATGAACTTTTCAAAATAATTATATATACAAAAATTACTTAAAATAATTTCTAAAAAGTTAAAATGCCATATATCTATTCACACAAAAACATCCTCTTTACATGAATATTTTTAAACATTAAAAATAAGAGAAGCAAAATAATCATTTGTGGTACATGTGTACATTCTTTAATTGATTTTTTAGACATATTTAATGTCATTTTACTCAACCCACTCCAGCATTCTTGCTTGGAAAATTCCATGGACAGAGGAGCCTGGTGGGCTATAGTCCACTCACAAAGAGTTGGGCAGGACTTAGTAACTAAATCACCACCACCACCAATGCCATTTTATTCTTTACTTAAGTATATGGTTTTCAATATATTCTTATTTTTATTGGTATTATTAAAGCTATTTACAATATATTTTACATTGTTGGTACATCAACAAATGTCTCCATAGGCTATAATATTTTTAATTGAGAAAGTTTTCTCTTTATAGGTATTGAGGTATCCAGTAAGCATAGAGCTAGTTCTTTGAAATAGAGGGAAGTTTCAATTTGATCTTATGTCATAAAACAATGTGTAAATATTTCAGCTTAAGTATTTTCACAAATATTAAATCTTTATTTCTTTTTGGACACCTTTCTTTGATAAAAATTTTTCACAATATAAAACTTACAAAATTGTCTTAAATTATGATTTTTTGAAATATTTCACTTTTGGTTGTGTATGAAAAACAGTGCTTCAGATACAAACTTTCCTAAGTCTGAATGAAAATGAACAGCAAAAGCAGAAACTAGTACTGATATGCTAAAGTTTTTATATTTATTTTTGAATCAGCATTTTTTTGTCATACATAAAGAAAAGGTTATTCAATTATTTTACTGTACATAAAATTATTTGTAAATCTTAATGATAGTTTTATTTTGATAGAATTTGCTTGGTTGCAGTTATGAATCATATGTAGTCCACAATCAATTCAAATTGTATTATCTTTTTCTTAATTTAATAAGAGCTTTGTTTTTGTCATGAAGTTGTATGTCACCAAAATTTATATTTGTACTATTATCACAAAACAGTTTATCCTTAATACTATAATTTTAATGTATGTTCTTTGTCTCATTTATAAAAATATTTAAAAGATAATTGTTTGCCTAAAAGTTTAAAAGAAAAGTTATGTGCTATTAACATAAATAGAAGTAAGATAAGTGAAAACAATTGCCCAAAGGAAAGAAGAGAGAACTAGAAGTACATTATTGTAGGTTTCTAACATTATATGTGAGGTTGTGTAATAGAATGTGATAGTAGATTTTGATTAAAAAATGTATGTTATTAATATTACGGCAAGTACACTCCCACTTCCCCTAATAATAGAGGGGGAAAATGATGGTGGAATGCAGCACAGGTGGGTCCAATAAAAACTGATTATCAATATGGTTTAATTAGTAGCTTAAAAATATGTAGACAAATATTAATAATAATATAGAACACTTCTCTGGTGACTCAGAGGTTAAAGCGTATGCCTGTAATGCGGGAGACCCAGGTTCTATCCCTGGGTTGGGAAGATCCCCTGGAGAAGGAAATGGCAACCCACTCCAGTACTCTTGCCTGGAGAATCCCATGGAGAGAGAAGCCTGGTAGGCAACAGTCCGTGGGGTCATAAAGAGTTGGACACGACTAAGCGACTTTACTTACTTCAGACATAGTGTTATCAACCATGTGTATCTCATTGATATTTAATTCCAAATAATGACAAGTATACATTCTTATCCTTTCAAATGCACATGGTTCTTTGTGACCCATGGACTGTAGCTCCTCTGTCCCTGGGGATTCTCCAGGCAAGAACACAGGAGTGAGTTGCCATGTTCTCCTCCATGTGATCTTTCCAATCTTGGGATTGAACCCAGATCTCCTACACTGCAGGCAACTCTTTAATATCTGAGCCACCTGGGAAGCCCAAGAATACTGGAGTGGGTAGCCTATCCATTCTCCAGGGGATCGTCTTGACCCAGGAATCAAATTAGGCTCTTCTGCATTGCAGGTGGATATTTTACCAGCTGAGCTACCAGGGAAGCCCAGAAGCAAGTATGCTGGAGCATTAAAAAAAAAAAAAAAAAGTATAAGTAAATTGAAAATTGTTATTTGGGAAGTTCTTCTGCTAATGAAGGTGGCATGTTAACACTTTTCACATATGCAGAAGAGAATTTAGAACTAAAGTGATGAAACTAGTTAAGTAGAGTTTTCATTTGTTCTAGATGAAAAATTATGGTCTTTTTAAACAGATTTATTTCTTATAGTTTTCACATGGTTAATGACATCACTATGACGCCCATATATGTTAACATATATTGAGTGCAAGTTGTAGTTTCAGCATTAGTTTTCTTTTAAATTGAGAAGTTATTGAGATTTTTGATGATCAGCACTTATTAAAATGTAAAAAGCATGATGATTAACAGACATTTTGAGCAAGTTGTACAAAATCCTTAGTATGTAGATAATAAAAGTCTAAGAATCATAGAGCTAATCCAAATAGGTATTTCAACAGCTTATCATATTAAAATTTATAGACAATCTGTTCCTAAAATAAAAATACCAAGGATCAGCATCTTAAAATATTAATATACTATTAGGTCTAAATTTCATGTTTTAATATCATATATATTAAATTCTCAATCAAAATATCTCATTTTTCACATAAGGTTAACAAGTTATTAGGAAAAATTGGTCTATTAATACCAATGATATCAGAGTCCTCAGGATAAATCTAAAACTAGGGAGAAATTTTATTTAGGAAACAATTCAAACAATCTTTTTTTTTTTTTTTTTTTTTTTTGAAACATTCAAACAAAAAGAACATGCCTATAGTAGTTAGATACTTAAAAAAAAATCAACTACCTTTTTAATACATCAGGTAATTTAAAATGACAGATTTTGTCAGTGTATTATGACTCCCAATCACCATTTAATTATATTTCTCATTTTAGAATATAAAGTGAGCCCCATAGCTTACAAAATGTTAATATAACACAGGAGCCAAAAAAGTTTCATTTAATTCTGTACTCTACTAATTACTTGATTGTACATAAAAAGAACCAATCCATATATAATTTAACCATTAAAATTATTTTTACAACTTACCTAAATATGTTTTATTGAAGTAGGATCATGTGGGATTCCTTGCTTGTTTAAAATGTGTTCTGGATGTACTAAGATGCTTTGATTCACAAATTATAAAAAACAGATTATTCTTCTAGATCCCTTCCTGCTATCCTTTTGAGCTCAGTTTCAACTTTCTCAATAACAAGTTTCTTTGACCTCCTTCTTAATCTTGGCTTGGATTTTTCCTTACTACAACCTTCAGGTGAACTTTCTAATGTACGTCATGGGACATGGTGTAATTAGCTTTCTTAAGAAATGAATATTCAGTATACACTTTCTCCTTAAATGTGGAGTTTAAATAAGGCCACAACTACCATAAACATCTATTGTAAAATAATAAAATAATATTTCTATGATAAAATAAATTATTGTTAATTTATCCCATAAAATAAATAACAAACACTTTCATGGCAAAGACATTCAGACTTTATAGCACATCTGTTCAACTTCTACTTCTGTGTGTATTTCAAGAATACATATTTCTCACTTATCTGGCTAACTCATGGCCTGACAGCTTTATGTATCTTTCAAACCATAGATTATGACATAATTTGCTGTTATACAAAAGAGCTGGCAAGGCAACAGCATCAAATACTTCTCTCACTACATTCCAAGGTCAGAATGGGTTAGACATTAATATCTGAGAATATTTTCATTTTGTCCTCAAGTGACCTATATGTTACTCATGAAAAGAAAGTTTAAGTTATCTAAAATCCACAAAAGACTGGAAAATAGAGATATGTTTGCAGTATATGTATCTTGCAAAATTAATCATTTATTATAATTTCTCTGAGCACTGAGAATATACCTCAGACATTACTGCTGCTGCTGCTAAGTTGCTTCGGTCATGTTCGACTCTGTGCGACCCCATAGATGGCAGCCCACCAGGCTCCCCCGTTCCTGGGATTCTCCAGGCAGGAACATTGGAATGGGTTGCCATTTCCTTCTCCAATGCATGGAAAGTGAAAAGTGAAAGTGAAGTCGCTCAGTCATGTCTGACTTTTAGTGACCCCATGGACTGCATTCTACCAGGCTCCTCCGTCCATGGTATTTTCCAGGCAAGAGTACTGGAGTGGGTTGCCATTGCCTTCTCTGATGAGATCAGAGAAAAACAAAGATGACAGCTAATAAGTATACCTCACCTATTTTAACAGAAATATTAATAATGATACTTTGTTAAAAATGGAAAAGACAGCCCATATGCCAAACTAGTCAGGATGCCCGGAAAAGAGGCATAAATCAGAACTATCTTGGGCAAACTAGGTTATATAGCCATTCTATATAACACACACATAGTATCAGGGAGTTGCAGATATGAAAGTGGCTGATTCTGTCTAGAAGTTCATCAGTAATGAAAGTATCATTTAACCTGGGCTTTGGAAAATGACTAAGAATTAGGATTTTTTAATGTGGACATAAATGTACTAGGAACATGGAAGAAAGTTTGCAAAAGAACTGGAAATGTGAATGGCCTATGTCTTCTCAGGACAGTACAGATAGACGACTAGATGTATGTAACTTAGTGAGGGATGAAGCTGGCAGGTAATTTGGGTGCAAATTGCTTTAAACGTAACTCCACAATTTTAAATTTATGACTGTGTAGCCATTAAAAAATTTAAACAGGGAGGAATGTCTGATTTATGTTTTCAAAACATTAGTCAGTTGGAAATATAGACAAAAGTCTAGCTACAGATAATGAAGTGAGTGACTACAGCAATGCAAGCAGTAATAATGAGGATGAGAATGAATGCAAGGGCACCATACAGTTCTTTAAGGCCAGAGACATCAACCTCTCATAATTAAGGAATCCATCTCCTTGAGAATTTTCAACAGTATAAGCTTTGGGCCTTGGTATCTTGTATTATTCAGCAGGGGCAAATTCTTAACAGAGAGGTTAAAAGTGAAGGACATAGAAAATGTTCTGTCAAAATCAACTATTCTGTGGGCAAACGACAGCATGATACTTAAAGATATTCTCCCTGAGGAACTAAAGTGGGATGAGACAAGCAGATTACAAATTTAAGTAGGGGATATAGAGGCTGACTGCTAAGAACCAAGGACAGAACATAGGACAGAATAAGGTGGCGATGTCAAACTTAAGTAACTCTGATTAAGCAAAAGTACCTTGCAGACTATAACACCAAGTGGCAAAGTGACAAACTACAAAGAATGCATAGATTGTGAAATAGAAGGCATGAGGCTGCTGACAGTGGCTTGACAATGATTATGAAGTTGGTATGAGACCTACATTTCAGTTACACTCACATTGTACCAAGTTTACTGAAATACATTTTGTTGGTTGTATTTTGTTGCTTAAGATTATTTTGCTACTATTGGCTTGTCTCATTCCTTTTAAAATTATTGTTTGACAGCTATTCACTCAAAAGAGGAACAGGCATTGTGGTGGTGATAGAGAGTGGAAAGAGAACAGAATGCATACCTAACTCGATTAAAATAATGATACAAACTGACTAGGATAGTATTGTTCTAGTTTACGGCTGTTGTTCAGCTTAATTTTTAACAGTGTACCCTGTTACTCTCAAAAATCATCTTAGATATGAACAATAAATTACATGATCACCCTGAATAAAATATTTGTTCTTTATAGACATTTAGAGAGGCAAAGTTCACATAATTAAAACATCTTTGGAACCATGAACAGATAATCCATGTTTTCTCATCTTTACTTGGAAAAAAAACTATAGCAAGTGCCTAGAGGATGGGCTGAAATGCATTTTATAAAGAGAGGTCAGAGAAAGTTTTAAAATATAGATGGTTTTATGAACAGTTTTAAATGTTTTATGTAGAGGT